>JAWPHD010011676.1:0-81754 GCA_037043455.1 Cyrtodaria siliqua
GTCGATCATGGGCAACAGATAGATGTTATCCTGCTCGACTTCAGTAAAGCCTTCTTCGACAAAGTCCCTCAAGAGCGCTTTGCAGTCAAGCTTCACCACTGTGGTGTCCGAGGCAAGACTCTTGACTGGAATATCAGCTTTCTTAGTTGGAAGAAACCAACAGGTTGTGCTCGAAGTCCAATCATATTCATCAGTCCCCGTCACTTTAGGAATTCCCCAAGGAAATATCATAGGTCCCCTGCTGTTCTTAGTCTACATCAACAATTTGCTGTCAAGAGCCGATCCTCGAGTTAGTATTTTTGTTGATGACAGCTTGTCCTCAGACAAGGACGCAGAGCTACTACAAGCAGACATGGACCGTCTACAACAATGGGAAAAAACTGGCTAATAGTCTTCACTTCCGACAAGTGCGAGGTCATCCGCATAAACAGTAAAATACGGATTGTCACAGTCATATATTCCATCCATGGTCAAGAAATGTAGATGGCACTCAAGGCCAACTACTTAGCAGTATCCATTGATAGCAATTTATCATGGAACAAACGTATACACTCTGTTACAATTAAGGCAAACAACACCACATTGCCATTGCTAGCAATTTATCATGGAACAACCATATAAACTTGTGTTACAATTCAGGCAAACAACACCACCGTGTAAGTGTGTAGAAGCCCACCCAAACAAGTAAAATCAACGTGTCTCAACTCATAAGTAGGTCCACAGTTGGAGTATGCGTCGACTGTTTGGGACCCATCTACCAAAACATACATTGCCAGGCTTGAAGCAGTACAATGCCGGGAAACTCAGTTTACCACTGGCGATTATCGGCGAACCAGCAGTGTCACCACCATGCTTCAACAATTCAGATGGGAGGAGCTTCAAGTCCGACGACAGCAAACAAAAGCCGTTATGATGTACCGGATTGCACACCAGCTTGTTGAACTCCCCCAGCATCACCATTCGTCCATCCGACAGGAGCTTACACTAGATGACATTCAAACATATTTCTTATCTCCTTCACCAGATTTAGTGCGTACAAGGACTTCTTCCCATTATGAATCCGGATTTGAAACTCCCTACCATGCAGCCTAGTCAAAGCCCAAACCATCGATGCTTTCCGAGCCGGAATTATTGCGGGATCGACTATAGTTCCCAACCAGAGATACTTTTAACATGTTTTAACTGCACTTTGACCTTTCACTCGGCACAGTATAGGAAGAAGAAGAGCTTTTTTCTTGAGGAGGAATGTCTTTAAAGGGACACAGTAAGACATCCTGAACTATGACTAATGCTAATACTATCGCCTATTTTATTTCTCTATATCCTCTCCCTCTGTGTTCGTGTCTTAATAGTAACATGAATAGTGCGTTGATGAGCCGTTAAACAGCTGTTCAATTATTGTCACTGAACTCTATTTCAATACAGAGGGTGATCAATTTAGTATCATCGGTAAAAACAATAATACATTGACGAATCTTGAATCTTGAAACTCGCAAAAAAGGGGGAATCTAAGCCATTACATTTTAATACGTGTAGTTAAATACATATGCATGCCTTCTCCACGAGGCCACTGAGTTCCATCGGTGTGTTCTTGGGCAAGACACTTTCCCTTAGCCTCGTCCGTCGGATGGGGACGTAAACCGGTCGGTCCCGTGTATTGGTCTATCCTTCGAGCACGTTAAAGAACCATAGGACTCTATTCGATAATAAGAGTAGTGCAGGTTCCCGGATTCCTATGTATCCTTCCCCTCTCTCTGGGGCGGCTCTAAATAACCTATACTATGTTGATGAGCCGTTAAAAAACATTCAATTAAATTCTTAAGAGCATTGAACCCCATAGAAACAACGACTTCTTACCGAGTCTTCACATTTTGTCTTTATTAACTAATTTAGCAAACGTGTTAAACTCTCTACAAATGTTGCTTGCTTTATTATCGCTCCAATGTCTGCGTTTCACAGATACATATGCAATCTCTACCCAGAGTACACTCGTTCCTCATTTGACTCTGTCAACGTCAAAGGAAGTAGGGCGAACGGTTAGGTCACGTGATTATTCAAAAAAGTTATGACGATGTTTATAATAAATCCTTTTGCGTGATCTGCAAAGATAAAATATAGACCTATATTAAATAATTTCAATTTTTATTTCTATGAGTTAATTTTTCTAGTAATTTTCTGCTATCGAGCTTCGGTTTGAAATGTTTACATATGCGTTTCGATTGAGGAGACCTAAGTACGTATTATTTTTGTAGTAAAATAGTCCCTATTAAATCTAAATTGTTTTCATGCATTATTTCAAATCTTGCAACATCTAATTTGCGAATAATCTGAAAATTATATTTACACAAGAAATAAATAAGTTTCAGGCAAACATATTCCAATTTAACAGGTTTTACCAAAATCTTGTAATTTAGTAGTTAGCAGAGATATATGTGAGTGCAAGGAACGCTAACTCTGCGTGGAGATTGATACATATATGCATACTATACTATATGTTTGTACTATTTTGTTTTTATTTTATTATATATATCACAACATAGCAAAAACAGAAACGTAAGACAATAATAATTCCCTTTTCGTTGATGAGGCAGTTTTGCAGTTTATATGATACTTGACATTCCGTGAAACGTTATACAATTTATCGAGAACTCCTTTTGTCAGAGAACTGCCTTTTACCTGATGGGCAGCGAGGCATAAAGTAAACACGTAGAAATTAACAGTATATTTGGGAGTTTGTTTAACATTTCGTCTATCTCGTCTCTCTCATTCTTGGAAACAGTGATTATATTTTCGAAAACAACAGTCGTTTTAACTAAAGAGAACGATTGAGTGCTCTATCGAGTTCCTCAAATAAAACGTTATCATAATGCAAGCGTCTACCATAATGTTATTATAAGTTTTATCAGCAGGAACAAAAACAATTGATTTGTGAAATTCTTGGATTACTGTTTTAAATTACGGAACAAAAAAGCTAGGTCTAGGCGGCTGAAAAGGGGTAATGCTTTATAAAATCGAACGTAACGGTTTAAAGTTACAAGAACATTTGAAATATACGTACATGAACATAAAAGCAAAATATATTTCGGTAGCCTATAAAGGTTCAACCTACTCTCAAAAACTCAGGGAGCGTACTCAAAACTATAATGTGACCACACCATATTTAGATAATGTCAAAGTAATCCAAAAAATACAAATCACACTTAATTGTTAATGCTTACGTTCTAATAAGTCTTGAACATCTTCTCTTGCAGTTGTTGTCGCTGCCACTTCACAAGCGTGACAGAGAGTCCCTGTAGTCCGAAAGCCTCGAAATGAGGAGTTTTAACTACGCTACAGTCATTCAAGTTCTTCTCATAACAGTTTCACTCTTTATTATCGTCTACACACAATGTCCAATGAAGAAAGTAATAACATACAACACTGCTCTCATTGACATGACTTTGGCGTCTGGGATTCCAAACAACAGACTGGAACGCCGAGATGCCATTATCGGCGAACTTAGAAAAATGAAAGCGGACGTCGTCTGTCTTCAAGAAGTCTGGATTGGGCATGATGTTGGGCATATTGTTGAAGGTGTAGCAGACGTCTATATGTATTCGACCAGTAAATTACATATTGGCGGGAAACTGCCGAGTAAGCCGTCACTAAAGAAACCAGCATGCGACTTCATGGCTCTGACGAATTTTGTTTGGTGTGCAACGGTGCACGGCTGCTTAAAAAAGAAAGACCGTTATCAGATATTCCAATGTGTCGCCGGAAGTTGTTACGAACCATATCGCATGCTGTCGCAGCAGTGTGTATCGTGCGTGATACTCAGCTTCTCCAGTCAATTAATGGCGGTTTACGGAAACTGCGCAGCAAATGGGACTCCATTACCAGGCATGCGCAGAATCAACGAACCCGGTCTTCTGCTTTTGTCAAAGATGCCAATGTGGAACGCCAAGTATACCGACTTTCATCCATACACTACGGAACTCACTGAAAGGGGTTATTTGGAGACTGATGTTGGCGGTCTAGGCAAAGTCGTCTGCACCCACACTACAAATAATATGCCATATTATAATGAGATAGATCTTTGGATTAATGCAGTGTTTGGCACTTACATTGAGCAAGGAAATGCAGAGCGGGCACACCTGATCAATAGATTTCGCCACACCAGCCCTATTATTCTTATGGGAGATTTTAATGTTGGTGATGCTGTTTTACCATTTGTCATCCCAGATCTGCCGAACGAGTTCTTCAGTCTTGCTAAAGTTTTCAACGTTATACCACTGCAGCAATGTACACTATGTTGGGGACCTGATAACCCATATAATGCAGATTCGGAGGCACTTGTTAACACGGTTGTAGACCACGTGTTTTATAGAGGTCACAATGTCCAGAAAATTGTGAGAATTTTCTCCCCGTCCGATGTAATTTTGTTCAGCAGTGGTCTTCCACTATCTGACCACAATGGAGTAATGGCGATTTTAAATATGTGTTAAACTAATAGCACCCTTAAATTTCAAACGAAGACATGCCATGAGAAGAATAAACAACACCCCGTTTAAAAACTCTTAGCGACACTTAAGAGAATCTATTTTAGATAATTGTTTAGCTGTTGGTTTTAATAATCCATAGCAGTATTAAAATATATATTATGGCTTAAAACGATATAATATAGATACTTACCCTTAACCTGCTACGTATATATAATGGACTATTCTATCTTTGAATTAAGACCATTCCATTTATGTGACAAAGGGGTGTTTTGGGAAAATGACTAATCAGCAACCGTCACGACGTTCCCTATCTGTGGTTTGACGTTGTCGCCTACCTTTGTTAACAAACTAGTCTACTATATGGTGCTGTACTATTTTATGAGCTTTCTTATGAAGGTAAATACTAAAAAGATCAGTACTAGAGTAAGTGTTCTAGAAGTAGCATCACCTCTTGTGGATATGCCTTATCTCCTCAGGCGCGTAGCTGGGTCCAAATTTGAGTTACGCACCTCCGCTAGGGGGTTCCGGGGGCATTTTTGTTTTTGCCAGGTGAGTTTTGGCGTATATTTCATAGCAATTTTAAGCTTATTTTGACTGCTATTTTAATACACATTGAAATCAGAAGACAAAATTAAATCAGGTACGGTATACGGAACTTTAATACAACTCACCCCTCCCACCCCCTCCCCTTCAGTTTTTATTGCGTTTTTTGCATTTTTTTTTCGATTTTTATTTTTTCGGATATCGGGAAATACTTGTATGCATATGCATAGGTGCGTAAGCCCAGCTACGCGCCTGCTCCTGGATAACACTCGAGCCCGTGAGATCCATCGTCGGCTACCCCCGTGTGATTTGTTCCGTCACTCTCCCCCATCGTGATGAATGCCATTATTGAGTATAACGTAATGAATCAAACGTGGGTTTCGACGATGGTGAGATCCTGCAGATATGGCATGTCCACTCGAGGTGATACAAACTTCCAAATCTTGTTACTCTAGTAATAATCCTATTATCTTACCCTACCTGCCCAACCCTATATTACAGTGACGGACCTCTTCTTCTTTGTTACAGTGACGGACCTCTTCTTCTTTATTACAATGACGGACCTCTTCTTCTTTTGTTACAGTGACGGACCTCCTCTTCTTTGTTACAGTGACGGACCTCTTCTTCTATGTTACAGTGACGGACCTCTTCTTCTTTTTACAGTGACGGACCTCTTTTTCTTTGTTACAGTGACGGACCTCCTCTTCTTTGTTACAGTGAATGACCTCTTCATCTTTGTTACAGTGACGGACTTCTTCTTCTTTGTTACAGTGACGGACCTCTTCTTCTTTGTTACAGTGACGGACCTCTTCTTCTTTGTTACAGTGACATACCTCTTCTTCTTTGTTACAGTGACGGACCCCCTCTTCTTTGTTACAGTGACGAACCTCTTCTTCTTTGTTACAATGACGGACCTCCTTTTCTTTGTTACAGTGACGGACCTCTTCTTCTTTGTTACAGTGACGGACCTCTGCTTCTTTGTTACAGTGACGGACCTCTTCTTCTTTGTTACAGTGACAGACCTCTTCTTCTTTGTTACAGTGACGGACCTCTTCTTCTTTGTTACAGTGACGGACTTCTTCTTCTTTGTTACAGTGACAGACCTCTTCTTCTTTGTTACAGTGATGGACCTCCTCTTCTTTGTTACAGTGACGGACCTCTTCCTCTATGTTACAGTGGCTGACCGCTTCCTCGGTGTGCGAGTGACGGACCTCTTGCTAGATATATTGCAGTGGCGAATCTCTTCCTCTATGTTATCTATTCAGTGGCGTTACAGTGGCGGACCTCTTCCTCTATGTTATACAGTGGCGTTACAGTGGCAGACCTCTTCCTCTGTGTTATACAGTGGCGTTACAGTGGCGGACCTCTTCCTATGTGTTATACAGTGGCGTTAGAGTGGCGGACCTCCTCCTATGTGTAATACAGTGGTGTTAGAGTGGCGGACCTCTTCCGCTGTGTAATACAGTAGTGTTACAGTGGCAAACCTCTTCCTCTGTGTTATACAGTTGCGTTACAGTGGCGGACCTCTTCCTCTGTGTAATACAGTGGCGGACTTCTTCCTCTATGTTATACAGTGGCGTTACAGTGGCAGACCTCTTCCTCTGTGTAATACAGTGGTGTTACAGTGGCGGACCTCTTCCTCTGTGTAATACAGGAGTGTTACAGTGGCAAACCTCTTCCTCTGTGTTATACAGTTGCGTTACAGTGGCGGACCTCTTCCTCTGTGTAATACAGTGGCGGACCTCTTCCTCTATGTAATACAGTTGCGTTACAGTGGCGGACCTCTTCCTCTGTGTAATACAGTGGCGGACCTCTTCCTCTATGTTATACAGTTGCGTTACAGTGGCGGACCTCTTCCTCTGTGTAATACAGTGGCGGACCTCTTCCTCTATGTTATACAGTGGCGTTACAGTGGCGGACATCTTCCTATGTGTAATAGAGTGGTGTTACAGTGGCGGACCTCTTCCTATGTGTAACACAGTGGTGTTGCAGTGACGGATCTCTTCCTCTGTGTAATACAGTGGTGTTACAGTGGCGGACCTCTTCCTTGTGTTATACAGTGGCGTTACAGCGGCGGATCTCTTCCTCTGTGTTATACAGTGGTGTTACAGTGGCGGACCTCTTCCTCTGTGTTACAGGGGTGTTACAGTGGATGACCTCTTCCTCTGTGTTATACAGTGGCGTTACAGCGGCGGACCTCTTCCTCTGTGTTATATAGTGGTGTTACAGTGGCGTACCTCTTCCTCTGTGTTACAGGGGTGTTACAGTGTAGTACCTCTTCCTCTGTGTTATAGGGGTGTTACAGTGGAGGAACTCATTTTCTGTGATACTATGGCAGGCCTCTTCCGTTACATATATACGTTGCGCCCCTCTTCCTCTGCTGCAGTTTATGGCTTTTCCTTCTTTCTCACATGGATGGTGTGAGCGAGATCTTCTTTCAATTTTAAGTGTCAGAACATTGTCTTTCAATCATGAACTGCCGTAATGTGTTTTTATTGCATTTCTGTGGGTGAAAGATTGGAATTTCTCAGGGAAAGAATATTCATAATCGCTTAATTAATATTAATAACTAACTCTGAACACACAAATAACTAACCGTGATTCTGAGTAATGATGTCATTAAAGTGTTGCTGACGTCGACGTCATCCGTCAATAACGTTCATCAAAACAAACCATTTCGGTTAAAATCATGCACAAAGTGATTTAAAGTGTAATACATAGATTATTTAACTGCCGGGTTCGATTATATAGAGATTATTTAACTGCTGGAATCGATTATAGTCAAATCTTCACGAGCTGGTAGACGTGTGGTTCTTTTCACGAACGAGCGTATTAAAGTGCGTTCAAAACAAAACACGTCTACCGTCGAGTGAAAGATGTCCCTATAATTCAAGCCAGCAGTTAAATAATCTATTTATTTCATTTTGAATCAGTTCATATATGATTTTAACCGAAATTATTCTCTTTATTGAACGTTATCGGCGGATGACGTCGACGTCAGCAACCCTGTAATGACGTCATGACAAAACGCCACAGTTAGTTATTTTTGCGTTCAGAGTTAGCTATTAATATTTAGCGATTATGAATATTCTTCCACTGAGAAATCCCAATCTTTCACCCATAGAAATGTAATAAATGGACACCCTTTACTCGATGGAAGCGTGTTTAATTTAACCTAAATTCAAACAGGGGAAGTCCAAAGAAAGAGAAATGTGTCCGCTACAGTTAAATCTGAATATATGAATGTCATGTGTTTCTGACGTGTTGTGTTACTGCCGCTTCCATGAACCCAGTAAGGATATCTTCATGTGTTTCTTTTATGTGCGACACTCTTCTCCTGTGATTTTGGGACGGACCACTTCCTCTGCTAAAGGGCGGACCTCTTTCGCTAAAGAAGAAGATAGCTGCCCCCAACCATACAGAGAAGGAGATAGGCCCCTGAGATCGACATTAAAGTTACGGCTGGCCGGCTGTCTAACTCTGCAGTGTGCATCCGAGGCATTCAACCAGACTCGAGTAATGTGATGTCAAAACACAGAGAAAGAGGCCCGCCTACATTCAAAAAGGGATTTAAGTCCAAAGAAAATGAAGGAGAAATGCGTCCCGCCCCGCCCCCCCCCCCCCCAGTTAGAACTGAATAAATGAATAAGTTATATGTGTTTCTGACGTGAACCGATTCCATGAACCCAGTACGAATATCTTCATGTGTTTTGATTCTGTGCGAATGTCTTCTTTTGTGATTTTGGTTCGCACCTCTTCCTCTGTGTTTAATGGCGGACATCTTTCTCTACAGAGGAAAATGACGGCACCCAAACATACAGAGAAGGAGATACGCCCCGGATATCAAGATATGAACCCCTTCCCTGTACCCAGGATGTATTTCGTTCCTTTGCGATCCGCTTTTTCTATGATTTTGGGACGGGCCCCTTCCTTTGTGTAAAAAGGCGGACCTCTTTCTCTACAGAGGAAGATGGCCGCCCCCAACATACAGAGAAGGAGATACGCCCCTGATATCAATATTAAAGCTACGGTTGGCCGGGTGTCTAACTCTACAATGTGCACCCAAGGCATTCAACCAGAAACAATTAATTTGACGTCAAAATAGAGGAAGAGGCCCATCCAAAATCAAATGTGATTCTTTTATGTGCGACCCTCTTCTCCTGTGATTTTGGGACGGACCTCTTCCTCTGCTAAAGGGCGGACCTCTTTCGCTAAAGAAGAAGTTGCCGCCCCCAAACATACAAAGGATGAGATACGCCCCTGATATCGACATTAAAGTTACGGCTGGCCGAATGTCTAACTCTGCAGTGTGCACCCGAGGCATTCAACCATAATCAATTAATTTGATGTCAAAAGACAGAGAAAGAGGTCCGCCTACATTCATAAAGGGGATTTAAGTCCAATGAAAAAAAAAGGAGAAATGCGTCCGCTCCAGTTAGAACACAATAAATGAATAAGTTATATGTGTTTCTGTCGTGAACCGCTACCCTGAACCCAGTACGAATATCTTAATGTGTTTGGTTTCTGTGCGAAACTCTTCTTTTGTGATTTTGGTTTCGCACCTCTTCCTCTGTATTTAATAGCGGACATCTTTCTCTATAGAGGAAGATGGTGGCCCAAAACCTACATAGAAATAGATACGCCCTTGCTATCAAGATTAAAGTTAGGTTGGCCAGGTGTCTAACTTTACAATGTGCACCCGAGGCATTCAACAGAAACAATTAATTTGACGTCAAAACAGAAGAAAGGCCCATCCATAATCACAGGAGAGATGTAAGCCCCAATGTACAGAGAAATGTGCTCACCCCAATTTAAAATGAATAAATGAATATAATGTGTGTTTTAGATATGAACCCCTTCCCTGTACCCAGGATGTATTTCGTTCCTTTGCGATCCGCCTTTTCTGTGATTTTGGGACGGGCCCCTTCCTCTGTGTAAAAAGGCGGACCTCTTTCTCTACAGAGGAAGATGGCCGACCCTAACATACAGAGAAAGAGATAACGCCCCTGATATCAAGATTAAAGTTACGGCTTGCCGGGTGTCTAACTCTACAAGGTGCAACCAAGGCATTCAACCAGAAACAATTAATTTGATATCAAAACACAGAGCAAGAGACCCATCCAAAATCACAGGGGAGATGTAAGCCCGAAGATGAGAAATGTGTCCGCCCCAGTTAAAACCTATTAAATGAATAACAGAATAAGGAATGCGTTCAGATGTGAACCGCGTCCGTGTTCCCAGGACGGATTTATTCATATGGTTCGTATATGTGCTAACCATTCTCCTGTGATTTTGGTATAGGGCCCTCTTTCTCTGTGTTTAACGGCGGTTCTCTTTCGCTACAGAGGAAGATAGCCGCCCCTAACATACAGAGAAAGAGCCACTGATATCAAGATTAATGTTACGGCTGGCCCGGTGTCTAACTCTACAATGTGCACCCAAGGCATTCAACCAGAAAAAAAATATTTAATGTCAAAACACAGAGAAAGAGGCCCGCGAAAATTCAAAAAGGGAATGGTCCGAAGAAAAAAATAAAATAAATGTGTCCGCCCAAGTTAAAACTGAATAAAAGTATAAGTTATGTGTTTTTGGCGTGATGTGTTTCTGACGTGAACTATTTCCCTGAACCCAGTAAGGATATCTTCATCTGTTTCATTTCTGTGCGAACCTCTTTTCTGTGATTTTCGGACGGACTACTTCCTCTTTGTTTAACGGCGGACCTCTTTCGCAACAGAGGAAGATGGCCGCCAATAACATACAGAGAAACAGACACGCCCCTGATATCAAGATTAAAGCTGGCCGGGTGTCTAACTCTACCATATGAACTCAAAGCAATCATCCAGAAACAATTAATTTGATGTGTTTCTGAACCGCTTCCATGAACCCAGTACGGATTTCTCCATGTGTTTCGTTTATGTGCGAACCTCTCTTGTGATTTTGGGACGGATTTCGGTGATTTTGGAACGGACCTCTTCCACCGTGTTTAAGGGCGGGGGTTCGAAGAAAATGAGTAATGTGTTCGCCCAGTTAAAACTGATTAAATGAATACGTTTTGTGTTTCTGGCGCTCTACCACTTTGTTAAAGGGCGGACCTCTTTTGTACAGAGGAAAAAGGCCGCACCTAAACATACAGAGATACAAAGTCTAACTCTACAATGTGCACACAAGTGCAGTCAACCAGAAACCATTAACTTGATGTCAAAACAGAGGAAGAGGCTCACCCGAAATCGCATGGGATATGTAAGACCTAATGTACATAAAAAGTGCCCATCCCAGTTTAAAGTGAATAAATGAAAAAGATATGTGTTTCAGCAGGGAGTAAGTATATAGATTTACTCCCTGGTTTCAGATAAGAACCACTTCCCTGTACCCAGGATGTATTTCGTTTCTTTGCGAATCCCTTCTTCTGTAATTTTGAGACGTACCTCTTCCTCTGTCTTGAAGGACAGTCCTCTTTGACTACAGAGGAAGATGGCCGCCCCCTAACATACAGAGAAAGAGATAACGTCCCTTATATCAAGATTAAAGTTACGGCTGGCCGGGTGTCTAACTCTATAATGCGCACCCAAGACATTCAACCAGAAACAATTTGATGTCAACATACAGTAGAAATATGCCAAATAATCAGCGAGAAAGAGGCCGGCACAAATTCACAGGGGAGATCTGCAACCTATAATAACGCATTCAGCAAAGACCTGTTTTACAACAAAAATGAAGAAGTTAAGAGTCGTCTCCATAAACACAAACGAAAATAACATCAACATCAAAGTTTAAATTACCCTGTGTCTTCATATTCATGGCCATTTCGAAGAATTCACCCATATTTCAAGAACAGTGGTTACTGCTTCCCGCGAGAATAGACCTGCTGTATTTTTAGATGCTTACTGGCAACTGTCTTGAGAAAAGATCCACTGTTTTTTTCTGTCTGCTTTAATTAGAAGACATCTGTCTTAAGCAAGATCCGCTTCTTTATTGGGAAGAGATCCGCTTCATCATTGAGAAGAGATCCACTTCTTTATTGAGACGAGTTCCGCTTTTTTAATGAGAAGAGATCCGCTTCTTTAGTGAGAAGAGCAACGCACGTTGACGTCACGTTCTTCTTCGCAAACATTTGACAACATTTTACAGTGATTTGTGTTTCTGCTTCGATAAAGTATTGCCGTTTTCTTTTATGATAATTTTGTATTTGATATTACAAATATACAAATCTTTTAAATAAGTAGTATTTCACAAAACGCGAGAGGTAAATGTCATGCATTTTCTTTATTATTTTATTGCTTGCGCTTTAAAATCTTCATTTATGCATTTGATATAGATCTACGTTGGAATGCATATTCATTGCCATTTTTTGGGGGATTTCGAATTGTAATAATACAGATTATTTTTAAGCTTTGCAATTTTAGAAGTTAAACAAATAGTTGATAAAATACTTTATAAATTCCAGTATAACGCTTACAAAGTGAATCGCTCATAGAAAATGAGAACGATTTGACCACTGGTTTCCATTCATGACGTCGACGACATATTAGTTTATGGATGAGTCTGGAATGTTCTTTTTCCTTTTGGTACCGTTTAACCATTATGTGGTGGTACTCTGTATGACCATATTCGAATATATGGCCGGCATTACCATAAAATATCATCGTTAATCTAGAACCTTCACATCGGCCGAATCTCATTTCCCCTAAATTGTTCAGGATAAAACGTGAAACCTCTCCACAATGACTGACCTCGTGTGGTACCCTGGCAAGAAAAGTTCAAATCCCCACGAAACTATATTCAATTTGTCTTTTTTGTTTGTTTTGGTCATGTCCATTACAGGTTTTCATCATCATCCCTGGATTATTTCCGGTGCTACTTGAGTGGTGGCAAGTGAATCTGCAGGTTCTTGGCCTATTCTGAATCTCGAGGTAAATGAAGGGTGAGCCTGGAATGTGCATTCCTGTTGGTGCAATATAACCTTTCTGTGTTTGTGCGCCGTAAAGCGCTTTTTACATTGGCAGTCATATTTCTGTAACCTGCTAACCATAGAATTAACACGAAATATACTGAAACGAAAAAGAAACGCAACTCGTGAATTTCCACTATATATTGTATGTACAATATGCTCCTGTTAATCGAATGTTAAAATGGCTACGTAAGACCTTTAAAATACTAAAACAACACATTAAATGTTTAAACATATTTATTTTACATCGATTGCGAAACAAGTTTAGATTAATCACTCTCGATGGCTCGAGAACCAGTACTAAGCAATGTGGATTAATTATCTTGCTCAAGGATAAATAACGTGGAGGATCGAACCCACGACCTCTCGATCAGGAGTTCGGCACTCTACCACTGGACCACGCACTCCACCAAAAACAACACATAACACAGCAAATAGTATTTATTCAAAGTTTCATTACTGACAGAGTAAGCGTTTGGCACAAGCATCTGAGCAAACTTAGGTTGCAACATTTTGCAAACTCGTTACGTTAAATACAGTACTGAACTGGCTCAATTTTTCAAAGAGGAAATTCCGTTTTCTTTCTTTTTACAAAACATCTTGGGATTTCTTTGGAATATTATGTGGAATTAAGTGTGCAGTATATACAATATATGGCGGATATTCCCGAGTTGCGTTTCTTTTTTGCTTCAGTATATCATCCTAATCACGATAGTTCTCGTTCAGTAAGTTCAGTTAGAGCACGGAAAAGTGCTGTGTTACCATAATTTAGAGAACGGCTTTCTTCAAAGCAAAATGCTGCACAAATGCAGCAATCAAGGTTCATACAATGACGCCATTTTTCAGAACTATTAGTGAAGAGCAAGACAGTAATTGTTTTGAAAAGGTCGTGCTTTACTTCGACCGATCATTTACGATAAAAAAAATCATCTACATGTTATTTTTTATAATTTATTATCCCAGCGCTTTGAAAAAGCAAGGGGATATTAAAATCGCCTCCGTTTATCCGTCCGTCCGTCCGTTACTCCTTAACAACTGAGCGAAATTCAACTAAACTTCCCCACCTGATAACCACGAGCAAGAGCAACATTTCTTTTGGCTCCGCACGCAGTGGCCCTCATGTGGGTTTGGGTGTGTGTGTGGTGAATGGGGGTGGGAATCAAAAGGTCAAAAACACTAAACATTTAATTACACCGTCATGTTTCCTTATTGTTGTGCCTAACCTGGTTTATATACTCGTCTATGAAAAATAAACAAATATCAAACAATTATATTATATTATTTCAAACTCGGACGTCTGCCAGTGTACGGGGGTTTGGGTGAGGGGCCGGTACTATTGGGTCATTTTCTTTCCGTATTTATGTCTCAAATGGAATGATATGTCGATGGGATTACATCTTGTACTTTTTTCGCTTCTACGTCACACGTGGGGCTCAGGGCAAGGAGCATCAAATGGTCAAATACCCTAAATAAATTATAAAAAACATAAACAGAGGTAATATTTACATAAAGGGAGGTAATATTTATATTTTTTTTTATATATGTTTTCTGTTATTGCAATGATTTTTATTTATATATAATTTAGATATATATTTATATATTTCTTTTTTCTTTTTACTGTCTGACCTGAAGTGATGCAGTGGTAAGAGTGTCTGACGTGCAATCGGGAGGCCGTACGCTCGAGTCTGGTTAACCCGGTGTCAGAATGGGGTATCATGTACTACGACGTGGTATTCCAGTGTGGCAGCACTATATCTGCTTCACGTAGACTGTAGATAGATACACAGCACTACACACAATATCTCACACAAAAGTCCACACATAATGCTGAGTCAACGAGGGATTCTTCTCGGGGCCCAAATGGTAGAGGGACTATAATCCTTAGAATTACACACAAACACACACGCACACACGCACGCACGCAAGCACGCACACACTCACACACACTTTACAATACTTTAAAACGTGGTAGTAGTTACTTGTAATCCTTCCTTGACAAGAAAATAATGGGTAGTACTACATCTGGTTGGCCCAGTGTCAGAACAAGGTGACTGGGTGGGGTATCATGTACTACGGCATGTTCTTCCAGCGTGGCAGCACTATATCTGCTTCAAGTAGACAAGATAGATACATAGTACTACACACAGTCACTCGCTCAAAACGTCCACACATAATGCCGAGTCAACAATAGATTCTTCTCGGGGCTCAGATGATAGAAGGACAATACTCCTTAGAAATACACAAACATTAGCCTCTCACTGCCGCGGGGCTCGAATCCCATTGGAAGCTGAACTTGTAAGAAAGTGTCAATTCTTACGGATGGCGGGAGGTATACAGTACCATGGAATGTCTATTCCAGCTAAATCGCTATGAAAGTAGTTTTTCTTGAATGAAATACCTACAAGAAAATAATATTTTCAAACTAAAATCCTACAAGAGAAATTTCTCTTCAAGCTTAAAACGCTACAAGAGAAATTTCCCTTAAAGAGAAAAAAGCTACAAGAGAAATTTCTCGTCAAGCTAAAAATGCTATAAGACAAATATATCCTACAAGAGAAATTTCCCTTCAAGCTTAAAACGCTACAAGAGAAATTTCGCTTCAAGATAAAAAAGCTACAAGAGAAATTTCTCGTCAAGCTAAAAATGCTATAAGACAAATATATCCTACAAGAGAAATTTCTCTTCAAGCTTTAAACGCTACAAGAACAATTTCGCTTCAAGATAAAAAAGCTACAAGAGAAATTTCTCGTCAAGCTAAAAATGCTATAAGACAAATATATCCTACAAGAGAAATTTCTCGTCAAGCTAAAAATGCTATAAGACAAATATATCCTACAAGAGAAATTTCTCTTCAGTTTTAAAACGCTACCAGAGATATTTCTCTTCAAGGTACATTCTACAAGAGAAATTTCTCTTCAAGCTTAAAAAGCTACAAGAGAAATGTATATACTACAATACAAGTTTTTCTTCAAGCTAAAATCCTATAAGAGAAATTTCTCTTCAAGATACATCTATACACAGGTACATTGCCATAATATAGGATATAGCAAATATATACTTCTTTCTCTAGCTCTACATTGCCAGTGAAATTATTTTTTGCGGAAGTGTATACAACACATAGTATTGCTGTTCTTAGTCCTTTTGGTACTACATTGTGAAGTCGACATTTTCTCACCATTAATACATTATAAACAGGTTATATTAAACGATATGTTGATGTACGTTTGTGGGTTCCTGCATAATAATAAATAAATACGTTTTTTCCAGTATATAAAATAATAAACTGATAAAACAAAAAAGAAAAATACATAAAAAGATACAGCTACTCACAAATGTCACTTTTCCACAAAATTGGAAGGGAATGAGTTAACAACATTTTTATTGCCCGATGCGTTAACTAAATGTGATTTATTTTTTTAAATTAAAAGCTAATGTTCTGCTTCTGTCAAAATCGTCTGTTAATACAATCCTATTGGCAACTCCTCAAACACAGACACTCCTTATCTTCATTGTGGTTTGTTGTCTAGATTTGGAAACACTGCAAATATATGCAAAAAAACCCACATTTGTCATAATATTGTATTACTAGTCAACTGTTGCTACCTCTCATCAACTGACTAAAAACGAGTCTCCACATTCAATTACACGCAATATTACAAATCTCAAGATGTTTTGTGAAAAAGGTTTGCAGTTACTTTGAGAAAGGACAAAATTGTGTTGTTGTAGAGTTGTCAATCACAGTACATTTTGTTACACGAAATTCAGAAATGTTGAAGTTCTGCTTTGAAAAATCGATCCATTTCAGTACTGTATTTAATGTAAAATGATTGCAAAGTTTTAAGTCCTAAGTTTGCTCACCTGCTTGAGTCAAACGCATTTTCTATAAATAATGCAACTTACAAGAGAAAACATGTGATGTCGTATGTGTTGTTTTGGTATTTTTTTCCGAAAAGAGGGGTCTAATGCAGCCATGTACAATTCGATTAACAGCAACATATTATACATACGCAATATAGGCGGAAATTCACGAGATGCGTTTCTTTTTTTCCTCGAGCACCCATGTGAACTTAGAGAAACTATTGACATTATGTTGGGCATTACTGCTTTCGCAAACAGAAAGCTACTGAATAGGAAGTATCCATAAGTTAATGTTGTGTTTTGACCTGTTTTGAACCGACAGACTGACGAACAAACCCACTTTAAAGACGGATAGAGCAGAATAAACCAAACTTCAAATTAGTAGTGTTATTACTAACTGGTCCTTTGGGATCATCAAGCCCAATCTTTGTGGCTTTCAAGTATAATATCATTTAAGCTGGTGCAACTAGGCATGATGATTGTTGCTGTTTACATTACATCTTATAAACAGATTCAATAAAACCGAGTCTGCTACTTTTATCTGTTGTTTGTGATTGTTGCTTCCCCTTATCAGTATTTATTGACATTCACACTATCGTTTGTTTTAGTATTGTGTGGGGCGGCCGTAAAATGTCGCCCTGACTACAAATCATTATTATTATTACTTACTGGTCCTTTGGTATCATCAAGGCCAATCTTTGTGGCTTTAAAGTAGAATATCGCATTGCCAGTGCTAGGAGGCGTGAGGGGTTGCATTTGTCATTACATCTTATGAACAGACTCACTACAACCGGGTCTGCTACTTGTATCTGTTGTTTGTGTTTGTTGCTTCCCCTTATCAGTATTTATTGACATTCACACTAGCGTTTGTTTAGTACTGTGCATGGCGGCCGTAAAATGTCGCCCTGACTACAAATCAGTATTATTATTACTTACTGGTCCTTTGGGATCATCAAGGCCAATCTTTGTGGCTTTAAAGTAGAATATCGCTTAAGCCAGTGCTAGGAGGCGTGAGGTGTTGCATTTGTCATTACATCTTATGAACAGACTCAATACAACCGGATCTGCTACTTTAATCTGTTGTTTGTGTTTGTTGCTTCCCCTTATCAGTATTTATTGACATTCACACTATCGTTTGGTTAGTACTGTGCATGGCGGCCGTAAAAAGTCGCCCCGACTGCAGATCAGTAGTGTTATTACTTACTGGTCCTTTGGGATCATCAAGGCCAATCTTTGTGGCTTTAAAGTAGAATATCTCTTAAGCCGGTGCTAGGAGGCGTGAGGGTGTTGCATTTTTCATTACCTCTTATGAACAGACTCAATACAACCGGGTCTGCTACTTTTATCTGTTGTTTGTGTTTGTTGCTTCCAAGGGATCCCCTTATCAGTATTTATTGACATTCACACTAGCGTGTTTTTAGTACTTAGTGGCGCGGCCGTAAAAAGTCGCCCCGTCTACAAATCAGTAGTGTTATTACTTACTGGTGATTTTGTTTTTTGTTTCTTCCAAGGGCTTCCCTTTTCAGTATTTATTATCAAAGATTATGGACAAAAAATGTAACCGGTCTTAAGCAATCAAGTATGTCAAGCAGTCTATTCAGCCAAACTGTACTTTGGATGGATTAAGGATAAGGGCATTATTTCCCAATTGGTAAAAACAAGCATTGTTCTCTGTGTTAACTGTAGTTCTATTGTGGTAATACATTTGATTTCATTTAAATCTGATGAAAAATGCTGCAACAAAACGTTTCTGCTGGACTGCTAATAGGTTGAAATATGAACATTAAAAGGAAATCTAACAAATGTATTGCCATTATAGTGTATTGCCATCATAGTACACATGACAATGGTTGTACGCCTTAAGAGTGTTGTTATCCACAATTTGCAAATCAAATAAAAATGACACGAAAAGCA
Organism: Cyrtodaria siliqua; assembly: GCA_037043455.1. Taxonomy (NCBI): domain Eukaryota; kingdom Metazoa; phylum Mollusca; class Bivalvia; order Adapedonta; family Hiatellidae; genus Cyrtodaria; species Cyrtodaria siliqua. The sequence goes on from JAWPHD010011676.1 coordinate 18,745, forward strand.
AGATTCATATATAACTTTATAAGAGTCATGATGTAGTTGAATTTCAAGCACAACTATTATTAAAAAGACAGAAACACAACCTATGATAAAGCGTAATGCAGGTTAGTAAGATTTCTACCATATGCACAGACTAGCATCGCAGTGTACATGGGTTATCAAAAGACTGAGTTAGCTATGAATAAATATTAATATTCTATAGATATAGAAAATTTAGACATAAGTAGTCTTAAATAAAGCACCACACCAAGCTGTTTAAAACGTTTGTAAACATACATACCACATACAATTGGTTAGATTGACCTACTCATGCTATACAAGTTTGAGAGAAAAATGTAGTGTCAGTTGTTTGGAGTTTTCAACAAGTAAGAAAAATATGAACCTGCCTAACAATAAAACTAGCCATTTATCACCCATTCTAAAAACAAGGCAGCCCTTTACCACTCACTCTACAAAACAAGGCAGCCCTTTACCACTCACTCTATAAAACAAGGCAGCCCTTTACCACTCACTCTATAAAACAAGGCAGCCATTTAACACTCAATCTACAAAACAAGGCAGCGCTTTACCACTTACTCTACAAAACAAGGCAACCCTTTACCACTCACTCTACAAAAAAGGCATCCCTTTACCACTCACTCTACAAAACAACGCAGCCATTTAGCACTCATTCTACAAAGCAAGACAGTCATTTACCACTCATTCTACAAAACAATGCAGCCCTGTACCACTCACTCTACAAAACAAGGCAGACATTTACCACTCATTCTACAAAGCAAGACAGCCTACAAAGCAAACAAAAGTAATTTACAACTCACTCTACAAAGCAAGATTGCCCTATACCATTCATTCTACAAAGCAAGATAGCTATTTACAACTCACTCTACGAAGCAAGAGTGCCCTCTACCATTGTCTACAAAGCAAAAAAGTCATTTACAACTCACTTTACAAAGCAAGATTGCCATGTACCATTCATTCTACAAAGCAAGATAGCCATTTACAACTCACTCTTCGAAGCAAGAGTGCCCTTTACCACTCATTCTACAAAGCAAAACGGTCATTTACAACTCACTCTACAAAGCAAGATTGTCCTTTACCATTCATTCTACTAAGCAAGAAAGCCATTTACAACTCACTCTACGAAACAAGAGTACCCGTTACCACTCATTTTACAAAGCAAGATCAAAACGTTTTCATTTTATCTCAGCTTGCTGAGCCAGATAATCTGCCTCTGTTTGTAAGGCATCGGCACTCAAGTCTAGCGTTCGTTTACTTGCCTCCAAATTAGTATGCTTTCCTTTTTGATTATGCGATGACCGGACAGATTGTCGACCATATGATGATGTCTACCTAAAACCGTATAGGACGGTAGCGTTTGATGTTTGTCTTTAATCTTGTCTTGTCGTATCCTTAACGGTTTATTCTCGTGTTACTCTGGCTTCTGCCAAGTCATTGAGTACATACTATGTGTTTTACTTATATCGCCTATTAATGCTGCCTTGTTGTCAACCCTTTTGTATTTGTGATGTCTTATTTTGCCTTTTATTCATCTTTAAAATTGTTCTTTGTTTCTGTGTGTGTTTGTGGTTGATCTCGTCATTGAATGCTGCTTTTCCTGTTCGATGTTATATCTACTTTTTACGATGGACTTTTACACCTCCGTCCACTCGAGAGACAGATTCCAAGTCTAGTGACAAAGCGGCTGATAAAGATCAAGGAAATAAATTGGATATAGCCAATATTTCAGTAACCATGAACATGTTGGAAGCCTGCAGAGATGCCAGAACCAGGTATGAGAATCATTTAGATGAAGAAAAGTAAGTGCAGATGAGTTGAGAAAGAAGTCTATTCTGGAAAAACACACTAATTTGAGGACAGGTAAACGAAGGCTAGACTTGAGTGCCGATGCCTTACAAACAGAGGCAGATTATCTGGCTCAGCAAGCTGAGATTAAATGAAACAGTTTTGATAGTGAAGTCCAATGCTTTTCGAAGTAAGGTGAAAGAAAAGAGAAAGGACATTGAAGACACAAATGCAAAAATACGGAAACTTCAGAAAAGGAGTGGTAAAGGGCATTCCTGCTTCGTAGAGTGAGTTGTAAATGGCTATCTTGCTTTGTAGAATGAATGGTAAAGGGCACTCTTGTAGACTGAGCTGTAAATGACTTTTTTGCTTTGTCGAATGAATGGTAGAGGCACTCTTGCTTCGTTGAATGAGTTGTTAATGACTTTTTTGCTTTGTAGAATGAATGGTAAAGGGCACTCTTGCTTCGTGCAAAATGACAATAATGGATCAATTGATAACGCTATCAGTTCTCTTTTGACATTTTAATCCTACGTTTCAGTGGGATTCATCCACCCTTTTCAAGGTTATACAATAATTAACAAATTAAGTAACATCCATCTTCCTGAATACATCTGGGCTAAACCTCTATGACGTCATATATTGTGTTAAAGTCATAACACGATGTCCGACATAATAGACTTATACTTTTGTATATATACCGTGTAAGTAATAGACTGTTTGTCCGAAATCAGTGACCGTTTCAATTTATATTTAGAACATACAATAACTGAGATTGAGCCCTAATAGGACAACCCTAACATAAATATATGTAGTTAATCTGTATCAGAAGATGGTATGTATGTAACACGTAAGATGGCATTATTTATTAGTTAAATCACTTTGAAAACAGGTTCTTCATATCTCCGAGAATATCAAATTCCTTATGAAATTTTCTTCTCACAATGTCTTCAGCCTTAAAAGCCATCGTTTTGATTTTTTCTGCAAAGTTGCGATTGTAAATTTGTTTCATGAACCTATTTTCTTGCTCTGCGTCATTCTTGTTTTGGCGATGAAAGTTCCCTTCTTGGAGCTGCACTGCACATTGAATATCGGATTCCTTGACGTCATAACCAAGGAACGAAGTTAGTCCACGAAGTTCTCCAACCAAATCTAATTTTAACTGTTCGTAGTGAATAACATGGACAGGCCCTGTAAAGTTCACCAACCACGCTTCGTAAAAGTCGGTCCATCCAATAATACGCCATGGCACATGATTCGTCCATTCTGGGAATATAAATACAAGGTTATAATATTTAGATGGATTGTCAAGTGCCACATGTCCATGAGTCAGGGTTCTCCAATTTGCAGCTACGTCGGTTAACTGATAACATTTGGTAACAACGAGGATACCGATACTACCTCCGGTGTAGCGTCGTAAGAATATTGGTTACCAACGTTCTACATACCGGCGAACCAACGGCTATAGTCTAAATCAGTTGCTTGTTTCAAGACAAACGTCTAGAACAGTTCTTCTAAAAAAGGTTCGTCGAGATTCTGGTATCGTTTCTGATTGGCTGATACAGAAGCACATTCTATAGAAGATATACAGAACGGCAGAAAGACACTAAATTAATAAACAAACAAAGTGGGAAACTTCATCATTATATCGACGAACTAAATGTGGATGGTCAAAAATAGTATAATAAAAAAAAACAATTACAGACACATATTTCCGGTTTCATTTTTTTCTACACAAAGGGTCAAGACGTCTGTATTTACAATGACACGTGCACGATTATCAAGACTACAACGGCTAACGACGGTGGCCGATGGTAACCGATGGTCACCAAGAGAGCTTTCGGTAACCGATGGGAGAACCCTAAACGCACTCATTTTTATCTAAGAAACATTCTTAATTAATAATTTTCTTTTTTTCATTTTTATTATTATTTTAAGTTTGATATTAACTTAATTTACTCGTCTATTTTTATTTGTCATCTGATATTATTTTTATATCAATTTATTTATTTAATCTCTGAAAACAAATGTTTAAAACAATAATGAAACCAGATGTATATCTACACGATTTGATTACCATGCAATGCAATAGTTTCTATCTATATAACCGTATATTTACACAATATTTATAGTGGTATATTTGTTTATCACAACACATGGTATTTGGGAGTTAATAAAGTAATGGTTTTAAGTGCATTATACACTAATGTAGTAACTATGCAAATGAGGACCGAATCACATTTTGTACGAAACAAATAATTATATCGACTAAAACAGTTAAAGTCCATTTATTTGCATGATTATCACGCGATACGTTCAGGCTGAACTGTACATCTGAATGCACGTAACGTTACATTTGGCTGACGAACGGTTTCTAGTGAGAACACGTTACAGTCGCATTCGCAACATCTCGTAAACTGCTTCGCAGCATTACTCGAATGTAAATCGAAAGTTTCCATATTGGTTACGTCATCGCGCCTTATATTCCCGCCAAAACAAGTTTGCATACAAAATCAAAGTTATCATCCAAATTTTTAAATGTCAATCAGCCGATTCCTCCAATAGTTTATTTACATGAAAGCAGGATAAAACCTTCACCTGCATTGTAAAAAACAAAGATTCAACGCAAATTATACATCAACACGTATGACTGGCGGCTATAAATATGTATTATCATATGATGTTCATTCTCTGTAACATAAGTAATAAAATATGTTTAAACTAAACTGGCGGCCATATCGTTTACATAGCAGCAGTGCACTATTTTTCTATGCCGTTGCCTTCCCGCTAACATTGAACATAGATATACACGAGGCGGGATTCCGAAGAATGACGGGATTGGCCTAGTTTTCACGACTGGTTGCAGTCACATTAAATGACGTCATGATTTCACTAAAAATGGTGATTCTGCTGATTTCTGGAATAATTTAATAAAAATATATTTTAAATGTTTATTCATTATTTTATTTACCCATTTAAGTTTTATGATATATTCCTATGAAATAATAAATACATAAAGGGATAAATATGGGTCTTCCGGTAAGAAATATGGAAAAAATGGTGAAAAAACACTAAAACTGCTAATTTATGGAATAGTTCAATAAACAATTATTTCGTTAACATATCTCTAACTTTCTTTTAAGATATTAGGTATTTTATACATTTCGTCTTATTTTTAAAAGGTTCCCCAAAGGTTCGTGAATCCCTAAATGTATTATTTTTTGGGGTCAAAATGTTGGAAAAACAACTAAAACTGCTGATTTCTGGAATAATTCAATAAACATATATTTTAAATATTATTCGTTATTTTATTTACCCATTTAAGTGAAATGATATATTTGTATGAAATAATAAATAATTAAAGGGACATATATGGGTATTTTGGCAAAACATATGGAAAAAGGAGTAAAAAAGCACTAAAACTGCTAATTTCTGGAATAGTTTACTAACAAAATACTTCTTTAACGTATCTCATATTTTCTTTTACAGTGTTAGGTTTAATACTATTTTATACATTTCGGCTTATTTTTAAATGGGTCCACAAAGGTTCGTGAATCCCTATTTGTATTTATTTTTGGTAAAAGTGTTGGAAAAATAACTAAAACTGCTGATTTCTGGAATAATTCAATAAAAAAATATTTTAAATGCCTATTCATTATTTTATTTACCCATTAAAGTGTATTGATATATGTCAATGAAATAATAAATAAATGAAGGGATAAATATGGGTCTTTTGGCAAACAATGGAAAAAAGAGTAAAAATAAAGTACTTAAACTGCTGATTTCTGGAATAGTTTAATAAAAATATATTTTTTAAGCTGATCGATTATTTTTGTTAACCATATTAGGTATAATGATATTTTATACATTTCGTTTTGTTTTTAAAAGGGTCCCCAAAGGTTCGTTAATCCCTAATTGTATTTTTTAGGGTAAAACAATAACTAAAAATGTTTGTTTCTGTAATAAACATATATTTTAAATGCTTATTCATTATTTTATTTATTATTATGAAATGTCACAATATCCCTAATTTCCTATATCACACTCGGTGTAATGATAAATTTCATGTAATTAATTAAATCAATCAATTAATCAATCAATAAAAGATACATGTGGGTATTTTGCAAAAATATAAAGAAAAAAAGACTGCTGATTTTTGCAATAATTCAATAAAAACATATTTGTATTAGTTTCCGTTATGACTGTGTTTTAGTTTAAATTATTTTATAAGAATGAAACGTTAGATATAAGCAATCTTGGGTGCGGTCTTCCGAGTATTATGACAGGTGTGGACTGTACATGTATGGGTGTGTGTATATTTAAACCTGCTGTGTCTATGTTCTGTACACATATGTAGGTGTGGTCTTACGTGTAACATGACAGGTATGGCCTGAATCTGTGTGGGAATGGGCAATTTGAAGCCTGCTACTCTAGGTTCTTTACAATGGGTGAGTGTGTACTTACTTGTAACATTACAGTTATGGCTTTTATCTGTACGAGTGTGAGCTACTTGAAGCCTTCTGATTCTATATGTTCGTCTGTACAATGTGTGGGTATGGTTTTACGCGTAACTTTACAGGTATGGCCTGTCTGTGTATGAGTGTGGGCCACTTGAAGCCTTCTGACTCTATATGTTCGTCTGTACAATATGTGGGTGTATATTTACGTGTATGGTATGGCCTTTATCATTTTGAGTGTGAGTAGCTTAAAGCCTTCTGACACTATGCAGGTATATACTTAAGTGTCACATGGCAGGTATGGATTGCATCTATATGAGTGTTGGTTGCTTTAATCTCACTGTATCAATGTTCTGTACAATATGTGGTGTAACATGATAGGTATGGCCTAAATATGTATGAGTATGGGCTACTTGAAGACTTATGCATCTATGCTCTGTACAATACATGGGTGTATACTGACGTGTAAATTGACATGTATGGCCTATATTTGTATGAGCATTGGCTACTTTCTGACTCTATGTTACATACACTACTTGGGTGTAGGCTTGCAGTCATGTAACCTGGCAGGACTGGCATGTATAGTCTGTATATATATATATATGTATAAGTGTGGGTAACTTGAAGCCCACTGTCTCAGTGGTGTGTCCAATATGGGGTTGTGATCTTATATGTAACATGACAGGAAAGGCCTGTATCTGTATAAGTGTGGGAAACTTGAAGCCTTTTGTATCTAAAATTATGTTCTTTAGAATGCGTGGGTATATACTTAAGAGTAACACGACTAGAATGACATGTATCTGTATGAGTGTAGGTAGGTTGAAGCCCGCTTTCTCTTGGTTCTGTATAATATGTGAGTGTATACTTAAGTGTAACAATGTGTAACATAACAGGTATGGTCTGTATCTGTTTGGATGAGGGCAACTTGAAGCCTTCTGCATCTATGTTACGTACAATGTGTGGCTCTATACTTACGTGTAACATGACAGGTATGAACTGTATCTGTATGAGTGTGGCTAGCTTGAAGCCCGCTGCCTCTACGTTCTGTACAATACGTGTGTGTGCGCAACTTGAAGTATTCTGCATCTATGTTCTTTATATGTCTTAACATGACATGTATGGCGTGTATCTGTTTGGGTGTGGGCAACTTGAAGCCCACTGCTTCTTTGTTTCGTACACTATGTGGGTATATGCATATGTGTTAACTGATAGGTATTGCCTATATCTGTTTGAGTTAGGGCAACTTGAAGCCCACTGTCAGTATGTTCCTTTGAACAATATGTGGGTATATACTTTCTCGTAAAACGACAGGTAAGGCCAGTATTTGAAGGAGTGTGGGTAACTTGAAGCACACTGCCTCTACGTTACATACGTAGGTATGGGCAACTTGATGATTTCTGCATCTATGTTTCGTGCAATACGTAGGCATTCTTACACGTTAACATGACATGTATGGCTGTTCGACAATTCTTCTGTGTTCCGTACAATACATGTGGTATATCCGTACAAGTAATATAAAAGGTAATGGCCCGTATCTGTATGAATAATTTGAGCCACCTTCCTCTATGTTCTGAACACTCTTACGTGTTACATAAGTATGGCCTGTATGAGACTGTATGTGTGTGGGCAACTTGAAGCCAGCTGTCCTACGTTCTGTAAATAGGTGGGTGAATACTTACATCACAGGTGTATCATAATGCAATCTGGAAGAATGACTTTTAATATGCTAAATAGGAGTATTAACCTAAAACATTTTTTTTTTAAATATATTATAGAGTGTAGTATTATTTGATAAAGACTATACCGTATTTTGACGCGTCTACCTCAATCGTAAGAAGCTCCTTAGGGTCATAATATCCTAGCACGGGAGTGTTTGTTATTATGGTATTTACCTCTTGAAATGCGGTTCGTCCCAGAAAACAATCAGGGGACCTGTAATCTCTGCAAAATTTGGCTCGAATTTTCCTAGGTAACTAATCATTCCTAGAAATATTTCCAGCTTTGGGCGAGTGTCTGGGATGTCAAGTTTCATGATGGCCTTCACCTTGCTAGCCTGGTTTCAGGTTACTGGAATCATCGCGATGAACTGTCAGTGAAAGATTCCCTGATATTTAGGGGTCAAAAGATCGTAATTCATGCCACGCTTCAATCGGAAATGCTCAAAAATGTTCACACAGGTCACCCAGGTATTACGAAAACAATAGAACGCGCAAGAGATAGTATTTTCTGGCCCAAAACGTCTGTATCCTGAAACCAGACCCTAGCAAGGTGAAGGCCATACTGAAACTTGACATCCCAGACACACGCCCAAAGCTGGAACATTTTCTAGGAATGACACTGAACACGTGTCACAATGTTCAGTATGCCTCACTCATAGGGATTCTAACGCGAAGGAACCATTAATACCGCATGAATTTCCGGAACGGTCGTATCGGAAAATAGGCGCAGATATCTTTCAATATGAAGACAAGAACTGTCTGCTGACAATTGATTACTATAGTCTATTTTTTGAAATTGACTGGTTAAGAGATACACGTGCCGCAACAGTTATTCAAAAGTTGAAAGTTCATAATGTCACGTAACGGAATATGTGACATTTGCGTTAGTGATAATAGCCCACAATGCACATCTCAAGAGTTTAGCAAATTTGCACAGGAATGTGGGTTCGAACATAAAACGTCCTCACCCTTTAATCCGATGTCAAATAGGCTAACAGAGAAAGGTGTATCCATTGCTAAGAAATGGCTAAGGTAGGCAAATGACAGTGGTTTAGACCTTTACACTGCATTATTGGAATACAGAAATTCACCCCTGGAGTGTGGATTTTCTCCCACTCAACTGCTCATGGGCCGTATAACCAAGTCAATGGTCCCTATTACGAGCACATTACTGCAACCCAAAACATCAATAGTCGTAGAATAATTGACAAAATCAAAATCTCTACAGAAAATTGCATTGGGGTTTTAAGGCGCACCAACACATGAATGGTTATATGGCGCCTAACAGGAATGAACATGCCAGGCTCATCTTCCATGTACATCTAATCAATATTCATGAGAAGATCATCTAAATTCAACCAATGAAATCGCGCGTTTCATATGCACTTCAGATGATGTTCGAGTGAACTGAACAAACGAAAATCCACATAAAACATAGATATCCGAAAAAAGATAAAGTGTGTAAATGCTATGGACTGCACGATAATTGAATTGGATTGGGTGTTTAAGGCGTACCAACACATGAAAGGACAATAACAGTGAAACACGGTTGTGTAGTGTAATTTTGTCGCTATTTAGCAGGTTAGTTTCTTTAAAGAAAGAACGGTCACTATTGGTATAGATAATGTTTGAAATTAACAACCTGTTGAATTCAGCATAGCTGCATCAGCAAAACCAATGTGCTGGGCGTATTTCCAGTTGAAAAAAGAGAGAATCGACTTGAAAGGGTTTCTTATTATTACAACAGCTTTCTCGTAACGTTCCCATGACAACTGATGCGTCTTTATGACAATGGTGCGTTGTTTCTCCACGTCAGATACGCATTCAAACGGGAAGCCTTGATTTTCTAAATCGTGGTCACAGACAGGTTGAACGCTGGAAGTTCCAATGCCTATAAGCAATGATCGAGCACATAAAATTCATGATTATATAATTGTCATAATTACATCAAAGGGAAATAGGGTCCTATAGAAACCACAGAACCCAAAACCTAATGACATCGTAGGTCCGCATTATATATCACAAACTATTTCCTGATTTGGGAAGCTATAAGGAGGGCAAAAGCTATTATTTATATTACGTATAACCCTACCATTACTGTGAACGTGGCAATAAAATAACCAATAAAAATCGACTATTGCTGTGAATGAGACAATAACCAATCAAAATGCTTAAAAGTGTGACTGCACGTAACATGATATCAGTGAATAGTTCTTTGAGGGATCTTAAAGGAGCTCATTGAAAACAATATATTAAATATATTCAAATGTGATCACGATACGATTGTTAGAATATCAAATGGAAAGATGCACAGTCTGACATAGAAAGCAAATTTGCTAGAAGTAGACAAATTAGCCAATAACAGTTTAGGAGAGAGCAATTCATAATTTTGATAGAGCATAGTAAAAAAAACTGACCAATCAGTGACCAGAAATTAGACATACCGATACATTCTGGTAGGTGATAAACTCGGTCTTTATCCTAGATTTCCAACCAAGTTTACTGTTAAAATTGAGGTATCTACAGTAAGAATATTTTAAAACCATACATATTTCATGCACATTCACGCAAATTGATTCAATATATGTATATTTCAAAATCAAAATCTTGAAAATTATCGCCAATTATTTTATTATAGAACCTAAGGATAAAAACCGAGTAACACAAATGTTATCGCCTACTAAAAATAAGATAAAAATTCAACATATCTGACACTACACTATTATGAAGGTTAATGACAAAATGAACAAAATGAACAATTCTTATTTGAGAAAAATTTAGTCCTTTGGTTTAAACATATTTATTTTAAAAGCTTTTTGCAACATATTTGTACACAATAGAAGAAAAAGTATTAGAACGAAAGTAAGATACTTATGATGTTCTTCTCCTAGAAGTTAGTCCTTTGAACAGATAAACCAGCAGGGAAAACATATTCTAAAAAATGATTGTAATCTGTGTGTCCAACAAAATTAAAGTACACAACTATTATAATATCATACTTGCCTGTCATTTGCTGAATTAAATGGCGTACCCATGTGTTACCAGAGCCTGGATAACTGGCCAGGGCAATAGCCGGAAGTGACGTTTTTGAAAGTTGTACCTTCTTCTGTACGCAGCTTTTGTTTGTCTTTTGTGAAGATCCTGCCAGGAAAGGTTGAGCTAAATGTGCAATTGCAACAGTGTCGTTTTTTTTGGTTTCTTTACGAGTCGTATACAATTCAGGAATAGAATAATTAATTTAATTAATTAATAGTCTGGGTGTTATAAGCTCTCTTAATACTGGCACGAGTCCGATAGCGGACAAGTACCGTGAGGGAAAGTTGAAAAGAACTTTGAAGAGATAGTTCAAGAGTACGTGAAACCGCATAGAGGCAAACGGGCGGATATGATATTCATTAGCTCTCATATTTAATGCGTGGTTTGTTCTGATAGCCACGCCACCTCTGTGTGAATTTTCCTCATAAATAATATAATTATTTGTATTACTTTAATTACTGATAGTTTTGAATATTGTTACCAATGAATATTTAAGGGTGAGAAACCTATTGTTATTTACATGTCGTTGGAACTAGAATATGTACTAGTAAATACAAACACATTAGTTTTGAAAATGGGTTGATAAATAAATAGTTTACAGCCAAACTATTTCTTAAGCGGATTTTCTCATGTAAACTCCCTGTTGCTGGAACAGCAGACCCTTAAGAAATCTTTATTAATTATAGTATCCTTAATATGTTGCTATGAAAAGTTCTGGGTATCTTATTTATGGTAACCAATACATTAAAAACATTTTTGGATAAGTTATATTTAATAGTTTGCTATGAAACGTTCAAGGTATCTTATGTATGTCTATCCAACACATTATACCCATTTTTGGATAATCATTTTAAAATATATAAATATTTCTATTTTTGGTCATGGTGCAGCAGAAATTTGCATTGAAAATGCCTTATTTACTTAAAAGATTTCGGATAGGCATATATATATTTTTTTAACCGATTTTGAAATGTACGTTTCTTTTATTTATCACTAAAATGCCTCTTTTCTCTAATATATAATTACTTTGGCTAGATGGTGTCTGAAAGGTCAAAACAATTTTGGCTGAAACAAGCGCCCCAAACAACAGTATGTGCTGACATGTCAGTTTAAATTATATAAGTGTGTATATTTTTTAATAATTTTAAATAAGGAAAAGCCTAACAATGATTTGATCCGCTGTAATGGTAATCCCAGGTCTCATTTCCTCCTTCTCAACTGTATTGTATTGTTTTTTTGGTTGTTGTGGTGTTATGTTATGTTGTGGTGTTGTGGTGTGGTGGTGTGTCTTGTCGTGTCGTTGTGTTGTGTTGTGTTTGGTGTGGTGTGGTGTGGTGTGGTGTGGTGTGGTGTGGTATGGTGTGGTGTGGTGTGGTGTGGTGTGGTGTGGTGATGTGCTGTGTTGTGTTGTGGTGTGTTGTGGTGTGGTGTGGTGTTGTTGTGTTGTGTTGTTGTGTTGTGTTGTTGTGTGATGTTGTGTGGTGTTATGTGATGTGGTGTGGTGTGATGTGTGGTGTGGTGTGGTGTTGTGCGATGTGGTGCGATGCGGTGAGGTGCGGTGAGGTGCGGTGAGGTGTGGTGTGTGGTGTGTTGTTGGTGTGTTGTGTTGTGTTGTTGTGTTGTGTTGTGTTGTGGTGTGGTGTGGTATGGTGTTTTTGTGTTGTGTTGTGTTGTTGTGCTGTTGTGCTGTTGTGTTGTTGTGTTGTGTTGTTGTGTTGTGTTGTGGTGTGTTGTGGTGTGTTGTGCTGTTGTGTTGTGTTGTGTTGTGTTGTGTTGTTGTGTTGTGTTGTTTTGTTGTGTTGTTGTGTTGTTATGTTGTGTTATTATGTTGTATGGTGTTGTGTTGTGTGGTGTTGTGCGGTGCTGTGTGGTGTGGTGTGTTGTTGTGTGTTGTGTTGTTGTGTTGTTGTGGTGTGTTGTGATGTTGTGTTGTGTTGTTGTGTCGTGTTGTTGTGTTGTGGTGTGGTGTGGTGTGGTGTGGTGTGGTGTCGTGTTGTGTTGTGGTATTGTAATGTGGTGTTGTGTTGTGTTGTGGTGTTTTGTTGTGGTATTGTGTTTGATTTGTGTTTGTGGTTGCGTAGCGTTGCGTTGTGTTTGATTGTATTGTACTGAATTGCACTGCACTGCATTGCACTGCATTACATTGCATTGCATTGCATTGCATTGCATTGTATTGTATTGCATTGCATTGCATTGCATTGTATTGCATTGTTTTGTATTGTATTGCATTGTATTGCATTGTGTGTAATTGGAATACTTTTCTTCGACATAGTCATGTGTATTTGTGAGTGGTGGTATGCCGCGTTTGAAAAAAATGCAAATAAAGAATTCTTGATTGTGTTTGAATTGTCTGCTTATGTGCTTATATGTGCATGACATGGATATGATTATATAGTATACTTAAAACAGAATATATAAAACATAACATTGATACGTTTCTATATGTTAAGTCACCTACTCCGTGAAATTCTGTAATGGAAACTATTTCTGACGTGTTCATGTTTGTTGCAGTTTAGTAGTATATGGGACCCTTTGGCATCACGCTCTGCGCATGTGCAGGAAATGACGTCATCAAATGATGAAATATTGCGAAATGGTTCAGATGAAATATTGTGAAATAGCCATGTTTCTGCCGATTGTGAAATGTTTTCCTATTTTTAGGACATGATGTTTCAAGATGTTGCGAATTAGTACTATTTTTAGAATATCATAAAACAGACAGTATATATAGTCATCATATTATCAGTTGTAAGAAGAGAGAAGACAGATCGTACTATCAGTTGTAAAGGTTGGACATCATCTTGTCAGTTGTAAAGAACAGAAACGACAAACAGGTAAGAAATTGCGTTTAAAATAATTATTTCGTTTCATACAATTTTTTGTAATAATGATACAAACAGTATTTATTTATTCATTCAAGTGCTTAAAGAATTTCTGCGCGTGTGCTCTGATAAAGTATATCTGCATGATTTCATGATTTTTTACACCTGTTAATGTGTTTCTATGACAAGTACATCCAATTTCTTGTTATACAGTTTTAGGGTAAACTGATTTAAAACTCGTATATCTGTAATAATAGATATCGGATTTTATTGAATTTTATCAAAAATATTAAACATTCAGCTACAATTCTGTCCTGGTCATAATATGTTTTATACTACATTAACATATTTTATAACAGGTAGACTTCAAGAGACCCTTAATCCTTTATCAGATTATCAGAACTCCAAACTCTTCAAGAACACCTTACGATAGTCCATTAATGTTTACTGTTTCTCAATAAACACAGGGTATATAGGAACTTCAGTGTGATGAAATATCAGACGGAGAAGACGTGTACCAAATATTCTATAGCCACTTCATTTTTGAAAATCTATAGATAATTAATAACTTTTCTCTGATTTGGTAACGTTCAACTGAAGCCATAGTTAATATATTTCTGCTATTCAATGTAAAGTAATTACGTGCTTACGTGAGTGTGGTTTTGTGATATTTTGTAGATTTGTGATTAATACAGTAATGATAATAGTTTTTTTTTAGATGGACCCATGGATGGAAAGTATATTTTATCGGTGTACCGATATCGATGAGTTGCGAAATATAGCAGCTATATAGGGGATTCAAGATTCACACGCTGTGCGTTTACGTTTGTTTCAACTCGAAAATCCACAATATGGGGACAACTTTGTAAATGAAGAATTAGATACAATACTTCAAAATGTGGGAGGACCAATTACACCTCCGCCTATGGATGTCAACTTGGGAGGTGAATATAAATAAGAGAACTTTGAAATGGCGTTGGAATATATAAGAGAACAAGAAGAAATAGACGGGTCTATTAAAGCGCTGTTATTTAATGAAGAGATGGAAAAAAACAGTTACATGTGTTTAAATGAAGGTGAATGGAACCCTATAACTACACCAGCCATTTTTGCGAGGCAGTGGAGATAAGCCGCAGCTAGGACCGTCACGGATACACTTAGTGACTCACCAGTCGGTTTGCAATATACCATCGAAAGAAATCGGCGCGTTTTTACGCTAAAAAATGCGGCTGTAGATAAAACATATCAAATTAAAATAGACGAATACCACCAAGGTCAACGGTTGAGAGATATTCACGAAAGTTTACACCAAATGTTTGACGAGATACTCGGGGAGATTTGGCGGGAAATGATTTAGGGAGAGTAGTTATCCACCACGAGGGCTTACAAGATGCTATTGTCATTCCTCTACAGTCATGTGACAGTTAAATGCCGACACTGTCATGGGGGTTGTCGAAAGAGTCCTCAACAGTAAACAAGACCTCGCTGTCTATGACAGTTTCGAAATAAATATGGGGTCGATTGACCTATCCAAAGAGGTGGAGCCAGGCGACGAATCACGAGGCTGCGTTGGAAGAACAACTCTCTCGACTTAAAGAAATCAGTTGTCACCATCGAAAACGACGACTAGCTCTGTATGGCCAGGGCAATCGGAGTAAGCTGGGCCAAACTACACCGTTGTACCCCCGATGAATGGAAGACCATTACAAGACAACGACATGGGAAAAGTAATTTGCAGTTGGTTTTGGAACATAAACAAGTTCCAGAAAGTTGCTTTAAACAACTACGTTCAAAGACAAGAGCTGAGCAAAAAGAACTGGCCGTAGCCATTAGCCTACTTGCTGGAGTACCATTGGACCGTCCAGTCCCGCCAGTCTAAACGACATATAAATATGCGTGTGATGGTGGTCAGTGCCAGGTTGGGTAACAAGTTTATTACCGGTTCAACTACGGATCAACGGCCCTGTATTTACATCTACCTTGTGGACGACGACCTTTTCCACACCATTACCAGTATTACTGGCTTCTTCACCGCAGAATATTTCTGGGACAAATGCCTCAAACATTACAACAACAGAGAAGACCACCAATGTGAAACAAAGCGTATCGTCTGTAAAAGCGACCAATGTCCTAAGACAGACACACTGGTCGATTGTAACCATTGTAATATGACATGTAGATCTGAGAAATGCTACAGCCGTCACCAAATTCAGCCTAAACAACTGAAGGGACAAAACAAGGTCAAAGGTATATCTCAGTGCGAAAAATGGTGGGATTGTCCTACTTGTTACAAGGTGATCATTACGACGAAGAGAACGGAGAAAGATCATCGATGCGGAGAGTACCATTGCAGTTCGTGTTACAAAATAATCACGAGTAGAGCGTATTGGTCGTACACAGCTCTTGTAAGCACCTGTCAGTCACACGCTAATCCATTATTCAGTTGAAACAAATTCACAATGTCCATGATATATTCAGGTAAGACGGAAAAGCGTGCCATTTTTAAGTGGCCGCCAGAGGGCATGCGGAAGGGCCGTTTAATAAGTTTAGTTTTGTGCTAATGCATGTAACAGTATAGGTCTAAAAGGCAAAATTGTGTAAGGGTCCTTTCATTTAGAATTTAGTACTGCGGATTTAGCCACGTGTATCACGGAACTCACGTGGGAAATAATGTTTTGGGCGGAACGTCGGTTATAAAATGCATTGTTCTCCAGTCCTGGCCGGGATTGACTGAAAGTTAATTTGTTTGAGTAGAGGTTGGAACCGGCAAAATTCACAGGCAATATGTGGTCAGTATTTATTTTATTAACTTTTATCGTACATTTGTATTCAGTGGGCGGCGCCATCTTGGTTGGCGATGTCATGACATCCGGTTAGCTTTTATGTTTCTCAAACATTAACTTGAGACTAGCATACGATTTTGAAGTTACTTTATTAGATGTAATTATTGTAATTGATCATTAATTGTAAAAAAATATTAATTTGATAACGTTGTATAATGGGTGCCTTAGTTAACGTTGGCGTATAACTCCGTGATTGTAATACACGACTGAATTGATAACGTTGTATATTAGGTGCATTATTTAACAATGAAATGAGTGACTAGTATAAATGTTCGACGCGTATACATGGCGTTGTAGAATATACATCCATTGCTACTCATCATAATTAGAGAGTTGCTTGCATATATTTATTAGATAATGATTTGTTGGTGTAATGATAATTATATAAGATTGGTGTGTTTATGAACCGACATAATTTGTGTGTTTATGAACCGACATCTAAAACGTCTGTATTATTACAGCCTAAATCGTCCGGTGCAGATAACCCGTCCGGTGCAGATAAACCGTCCGGTGCAGATAAGCCTCCCGGTGTGGAGATAAGCCTTCCGGAGTGGAGCTAAGCTTCCACGTATAACGTTAAGAGCGGTGGAGACGGTCACCGTACCTGCGCATCATGGCCAGGTTATAGTATCAACAACCCCCGGGACACGAGGTGGGCCCGTTATCAGTCCTGACTGGAGGAACTTCATTCACAACCTCTGTGGAGGTTAATTACCACATCTATCGCGTCAACAACCCTTATAGAAGGCATTTGATGACAATCATCCATTGGATTCGCGCATCATCATCATCATGAGCGCTCGCGCATCACCTTCATCGCGCTAGACCATAATTCTTGTGCACATCAATATTGTCATAACTTTAACAACACTTTAGTGTAGTATATAATCAGTCGACCCATTCAGTATTTGTGATAATACTAAGAACGTCTTAAACGTTCATGAGAACAGTCTTTTCATATTTCATCTGTGTATTCGCTTGTTTTTTTTGATAATTGTATATATATTGAACATATTTTAAAAGTTGCATTAAACTTATGTAAATGCATTCACCGTCATTGATTCTTTCCTGAGTTAGCCCCAACCACTAGGTTCATCTTGCGACACAGTTTGTTTTAGACGATAATCTTTGCTACCGTCGAGCCACACCCGCCGAAGAAAATTTGTATTTTTCGATTTTGACAGGATGAAGTCCTGGAATGTCAAGTGGGTTATACTCCATTAAAGAAGATGACTTGTTTAAACCGTCGAACTGACCAACTATGTAAATCCTGATTGAAATGTCAACGTTGTATCACGTCATGGTGCGGTAAAGCTACCCATCGACCTAAATTTGTCGTGGCTCATGTCGTCTGTCCCAAATGTATCGACAAGCCGTTAAACCCCGAATCTGTATGTAAAGGATGCGGTACCCGGTTCGAAGACTGCGGTACTGTCTACTTGTATGAA
Organism: Cyrtodaria siliqua; assembly: GCA_037043455.1. Lineage (NCBI taxonomy): Eukaryota > Metazoa > Mollusca > Bivalvia > Adapedonta > Hiatellidae > Cyrtodaria > Cyrtodaria siliqua. Next base: position 36,869 of record JAWPHD010011676.1, read on the forward strand.
GGTACCTGCGGATTTAGAGAATCTATCTTCCAAAGTGAGGATTCAGCCACGAAGTTTGATCAATGGCTCTTTTCTGACCAACATCAATACTTTAAAGCTGTAGCTCACAACATGAAAGATTACGATAGCTACTTCTTACTAGAATATTTGATCGACCAATCCATGCGTCCAGATAAGATCATCTATAACGGCTCAAATATTATGTACATGACCATTGAAAAAGATCTTCACATCAAGGTCCTCGACAGCCTAAATTTTTTACCGATGAAACTACAGGCGTTACCGGAAGCGTTCGGATTACACTAATTGAAGAAAGGTTGGTTCTCCCATTTTTTCAATACCAGAGAGAATCAACAGTATATAGGACCTCATCCTGAACCCCGGTATTACGGCTGTGATTTTATGACGACGAACGAGAGAAAAGCTTTCTTGTCTTGACACGATACAATAAAGGGACAGATCTTTGATTTTAGAAAGGAAATGCTCGAATACTGCCAGAGTGATGTCGACATTCTTCGGAAAGCCTGTCTAAAATTCCAACAATTCTTATGTCATCTACCGGCGTAGAATTTACTAATGACAAAGGAAAAGTAAAAAATAAATGGGTAGGTGCTGTAGACCCCTTTAACTCCATCACTATAGCTTCTGTCTGTAAGCATGTATACAGAACAAAAAATTTAGAAGAAGAATGGAGGGTCAAACTAGAAGACTAAAAAGACTGGACTCCGGCCAAATTGGTTGATGGAAAAGTACAAGTGCTTCAATGGGAGGAATGGGTCCAAGAAGATGAATTAGGAGACAAAAATATTAAAGAGAGCGAATTTGTCCGTATACCCATTGCCAAAATCTCCCCCAGAGGCTATAACGATCAATATAGTAAGGTGTCCATTCAGTGGATGGAGTGTGACATGAAACAAAAAGGGGTCAAGATACAACACGCCCGCAATGACGGCAAATATTTTTTACTTGGGACTCGGTACAAATTGGACGGCTTCTGTTCAGAGACAAACACGGCCTACGAATTCCACGGATGCATATTTCATGCGTGTCCTGACTGATTCCTGTGAACAGAGAAGAGACGTCACATCCACTGACTGGTCAGACATTACAAGAGTTGTTAGCCCTTACACTGAAGAAGAAAACCTTCAGAAAAAGTGTCGGTATGAAGTATGTTTGTATATGGGAACACGAGTTTCATAAACAGTGTCAAGAAATTCAACAACTTCAAAATTGCATAAAGACCTTAGACGTTAAGGATCGACTGGATCCCCGTGATAGTTTCTTCGGCGAGTCAACTCTATTATACGAGATGATGAACAAATCAAATATGTCGATTTTACGATTCTCTACCCATGGGTCAACAAATATTGTCAATACCCAGTGGGACACCCGGAGGTCATCACGTCAGACTTCAACGACATAGACCAATACTTTGGATTCGCTAAAGTCAAAATGGTACCGCCCGTGGACTCTACCACCCAGTCCTTACATATCGCTCGAAAGGTAAACTCAAGTTTCCACTCTGTCAGACATGTGTGACTCTGAAAATCAATCAAACTGTACATGTTCCGATGATGATAGAGCCATGACAGGGTCCTGGTGTACACCCGAGATTCCAACTGGCGTACGAAAAGGATATAGTTTTAAAAATATACGAAGTCTGTCACTGGAAGGAAACAACTAAATACAATGCCGATAGTCGAGAGGGTGGTCTTTTCGCCAAGTACATCGATACCTTCTTGAAATTCAAACAGGAAGCCAGTTGATCCCCCGACTGGATCAAAACTGATCAAGATATTGAAAAGTACGTACAAGACCACTTCCAAAAAGAGGGAGTCCCCATAGACAACAACAATATACAAAAGAATCCAGGACAGAGAGCTCTCGCCAAACTGTGTCTCAATAGTTTCTGGGGTAAATTTAGTCAACGTCAAAACATGCGTCAGGCCGCCTTTTTTTAATGAAATCGAAGTGAATGCATTATTTCAAGTCTTCTCCGATCCGATGAAACAAGCTCAACATGTTCATATCGTGGCTGATGATATCATTCAAATGGAATGGAGTTACAAAAAAGATTATCTGTCAGAAGATGACAAAACCAATATCTATTTGACCATCTTCACCACCTGCTGGGCTAGTGCTGAAACTTTATAATGTGCTGGAACAACTGAATCGACGTGTTTTATACTATGACACTGACAGCGTCATCTATGTGAGCCGACCCGACCAATTTGACCCTCCGCTCGGTGACTACCTCGGTGAACTCACGAATGAGTTGGCTATCGACGAACATATTGTAGAATTTGTTTCGGGTGGTCCCAAAAACTATTCCTATCGTACTAGTTCTGGTAAAGAAACGTGTAAAGTCAGAGGGTTTACTCTTAACTTTACCCATAGTCAATTGATCAACTTTGAAGCCGTTAGAACTTTGATGACTGATCCGAAAAGTCAATCAACCATCACCATTACCAATCCGAGAAAAATCTGTATAGATAAAAGAAAGCGAAAATTGTGCAATAGGAAAGAAAAGAAAAGTTACCAAGTGGTATAGACAAAAAGAAGAAGGCTGGACAATTTTGACACTGTGCCCTATGAATATTAATCGATATAGGTACCGAATGAATGTGTAATTTGTAACAATGACTATATCTTAAAATATGTTAAAATTGTTTTAAATTTGTTATTTAAATTTGTCATTTTTACTCGATTTAACATTTCAAATCGTTTTTTTTCGCTTTGTATGTCTTATTTTTCTACTATGTTCAGTTTGTTTCATTTAAATGAACAAGCTATTCTGGAATATGCATAAACTAGTTCTGTTAGTACTATTCATTGGTGATATACACTTCCAGAATTTATATTACAAACATATCAAAGTTGAGCTGATAAACATGTCATTAATTGTGTACAATTATTATCATACCTAGGAGAAGAACATTATTTTTCTTCTATTGTGTACAAATATTTATGGTGTATAAACATGTGAAATAAAATATGTTTTAACTAAATTTGTCATTGGCGCTTTGAAAAATGTACACTCTGTTTTAAAATGTGTACACTCTGTTTTAAAATGTGTTATTAGCTTTTTCATTTTTGCACATTTACATGCATTTTCCCGTATTTTTTCTTTACTCTGTTTTATAATATGTACACTCCTGTATCAATTATATTATCACATCAGTTGTCAATATATGATGATTTTATTAAAATACGTAAGAACAAGTTGACTTTGCGTTTTTTATTTTACACCTTTAGTACGTAAGAACATGAACGGCATTGAAGTCAATACGTCCGAAAGGGAAGTCTTATTAGAACAAGGGCTTCATTTTCCGAAGCCAGACCAATAAAGACTGGTGGCATTTACTAGGAACTAGAGTTTTCTCAAATAATTATTGTCTACGTCATCATCATTACGTCCATTATCAACTTGTCGTTGCAAAACGGATCAACCGAACTTTGGATTAGTTTGCTGAGTAGTTGTATAGGATACACCTTGCCTAGTCCTACACTGATGAAATAATGTCGCTGCTACTGTTTGAGCCGTGTTCCACTATATGCTCAGACCGGGGCCGGCAAGACACGATGGGTCTACCTTTTTACAAAACTTAAATCACATGTATTCCAGAGAGCCTCCTGTACACATTTGATACTGTTACGGTCTATATCAACCCTTATTCGACGAAATGGAACGAATAATACCTAACTTTACTTGTCAACAAGGTTTACCTTCAGAAGAAAAATAACACGAAGTAACGAGTGACAGACAAAATCGCTTAATTATTATCGATGATTTAGTCCACGCAGTGGTTCAAAACCAAAACATGGAGTTACTATTCACTCAAGGATGTCATAATAGAAGACTCAAGTTATTTTCATCACATAAAACCTATACCCGAGAGGTAAACACGCCTCGTGCTCATGAAAAACTTGAGATGTCTCTCATGTCGGTATTCTCGGACGTCAACTATATCCGGGTAAAGTCAAAGGGTTTATAAAAGCCTATGAAGATGCCGTTAGAACAAACCCTGTGTATCGATAGGAGATCATAAGAATAATCATGGTCGAGCTCATCAAGCAATAACGTCATTTTCTGCAATTATTTATTTAGACAGCCCCTGCTCAGAAAAAAGTGTTATTGGAAACTATCACCAGAAACCAGTTAAGAGTATTAAGTCAGATCGCTCACAACGTCATCAAATTTAAAATACGGTTACTCCTGCTGAGAAAGCTCAACTCAAATGTGATAGGCGTCTCGTGCACATATTGGGAGACAGAACTTTGAAATGTCAGCGCAAAGAAAGAGATCATTTAGAGGAAACAGCGCCTCATTCATAATTTGGTGAAAATTGCTGTAGCCTATTAGCAACCCGTGCTAAGGTAATGGAGAAACTGGTACTTATTCCGTATGATAAGTACCAACGGATGATGGAGGTGACTCATGTCAGATCTGGTAAAGTGAAAATGAACCCTTATCCACAACCACCAGGGGAGCGCTATATTTCATCTGCACCTAGTCAACGGAGAATTCAAGTCAAACCTTCCAAAAAGGACAACACCACTTTTAAACAGAAACTTCAGGAAGATGGGGTAGTTACTAATAAGACTGACGATGTGTCTATCGATTGGATATCATTTTGAATAAACAACAAAGACAATAACATTCTTTTCTACACTTTATTGTAATATACCTTATATAATATAATAATAAAATATATAATAAAATACATAAAACATACATTTATTTGTTTCTTTACAAATTCCATAATATATTGATCATTCAGTTCAGGATGGTTCACGTTAAAAGGTTTCACGAAGTCCCTCATTGTCGTTCTATTTTGTCGATTCATGACGTAATACACGCAATAAAGTCCGCAAATGTCCGACGTGGATTGTTGTTGCTGATCACAGTTCATAAAATATCGGTTTTGCAATAGTGTTTCGAAGCCTACACTGTAGAAATTTGGTTTTCTACCAAGAGAATCGAAGTATTCGTCTGGTCCTTTGGTGATGAAGTAAAATGCCACCCAATGCTTCCCCGTCCCATCACTGGTGTCTGCATATATAACGAATCGTCCTTCCTGTATTCTGATTTCGTCGGCCGAACATATTGTAACGGGGTATCCTCGAAGGCGTTCTGAGAGTTGTACTTATTCATCTGACGAACACGCTCCTGGCTTTATCGATGTTTAGAATTTCTGGGAAAGTAGCGTACATAATCAAAGCAACGCTCTCCGGTAAAGCAGTGTCAACTTGAATTCGAGTCTACAGTGTCCTTTCCTTTTCGTATTGAACGAGTAATAGGGATCAATGTTGAGGACGTACAGGCAGTATCCGTTCTTATACTCATCCCTGGACACGTTGACCTCATTCCTGAATAGACCTAATGTCCTGTAACAGGCTATGTTCTGATTGGCGCCGTAATTTGTTTGTAAAGGTTGATATGGATAAGACTGTCCATCCACGTACAGACCCACTGAAAGACAATCGTAGTTCTTAAAGTTGAATGGGTTTTTGGAGTAGTCGCCCATATAAGCAACACTATCTACTAGTTATATGATGAGTTTGTTTGGTACTAGTCCTTGAAACATGTCATCTGCGCTGTAGCTGTATTGTCCGGAGGCAATGGATGTCGTCTTGATCTCCGATCGTAGATAGGGGTAAATAGCTTTTCATGGGCTATTATGACCGCACCATTGAATCTTTGGACGCAAAGCTTAAAACGTGAATTGATCGGACGATATTCTATCCATTCTCTCGACTGTAATGACGTATCCGATGGAGCCGCTACAAATATGGATAAATCTTCTTGGTGATAATCGTCTCTGTTCATGTTGTATACGGTTGGGAATCCCTGTCAAATGTGTCTGTTTTAAAACGTTTAGGTCTTAACACGACGTTTGTCGTGTTCTTACGTTTTTTCTCCTCTCCCTTCTTACGGTCATTTTCACGTTCTACTTCCGCTTTAGCAATCTCCACCGCTTTAGCCACGGGGGTTACGAGCTTGATTACTGGCCGTTGAAAAGCTTTTTCTTCTACTTCTTTCAATCTCCTGTTTATAGCGCCGCTGCCTACGATATAACGGCCCATATGATCGGGCTAAAAGTAACCTTCTCTTAGGTCTTTGATGTGTTGATACCATTTGTCGGGGTCTGGAATATAAGGAATCCAATTCTGTTGTTGATAATCGTATACTTCTACGGAACCCATCTCTTTTTCAAATGTAAGACACAATGAAGGTCGTTAGATTGAAACTCTACCGGATTAAGCTGTTCGTCCTTCAAGCTCAACCGAATTGTATTCAAATTAGTCACTTTCACGGGAACGTATACTGAATTGACAAACTCTTCTGTCTTCAGTTTATTGTATCCTTGATTATGACCTCTAATCTCGATATTTCTCAATACAGGTAGTGACGGTTCTCTGACGTAGGACTATGTCGCAACAGAAATATAGTCTAGGACTCTTTGGCTTAAAATTACAAGTCAAAGATATTTCTTTGAACGCGCACACCCAGTCACCTTCGAGGGTATATGTCTTAGGAAACTGGATCCAAAAATCAACAGGGGTATTCTTCTTACATATATCAACGGAATCTTGACTGTTGAGATAAAAATAAAACTCGGTCATGTTTCCACGTCCTCGTTCCCTTCTGGTTGTTCTTACGATGTTTGACAAGACACCTTATACATCATATTCAATGGTAAAGTGTAGCAGTATTCACAGTGTTCCAGTATGTTTTCGCTTCCTGTATAGCTGTGTCGAAAAAGTGACGCCATCTGTTTTAAGGATAACCATTGGTTAATGTTCAGAGGGATACCTTTAATGGTGACCGTATCATTGATAAACTGTCTGATATCGATCACAATGTCTCCACCTCTGTTACAAACTACCACATATGCATGATCTCTCAGATGGTATCGTTTTACGTAGAGACAAACAGTCTCGTTAAAGTTGATTTTGAGAGTGTAATGCTAGTCAATATTAAGATCGGAGACATACACATCAAGAGAACTATGACTATCGATCCGATCCACCTAATTGCCTTGATGTGTGTCCTTAAATCTGATGGTGTATCTGTGAAAAAAAGCAACATTCCCTCGGATGTCATTTTCATAGTCAACAACAAAACGTTCTTAATTAAAAGTTACTTTTGTTCATTGATGGTAGATGATTCGTTTTTACGTCTTTCTGATATACAGTTCCAGTTTAATGAGTGTACGATAGATGACGTCATATATTTGACATGGTGCTTTGATACCTGCGATCACAATGTTATCACTTTTAAAACAGCTAAAAGTAACTATCTATAGTTTAATAATCGCGCTAGTAAATATTGCAGGTTCGTACAGTCCTTTTCTTTCCTTCACTAAAACCTCCAAATCACAACTTAATGTATGGCAAGCTGAGGCAGTCAGGTACTTGACATCTTTCAATAAGACCGGAAACCCGAGTTTTTGTAAACATCGGGCATATCGTCTCAATCTTCTGATACCCTCCTGAAAATTCTCTGCCTTTCCATTACAATTGATTTTACCTCTTGAGAACACCAAACTGTTTCCTCCTAGGCATTTATGCTGCCAATTGAGTCCAGTAAACCTACGAGGGTTGTACTTAGCGTTCGAAATACGATAACATAATTGCCTCAAGTCGATATTACAGCACAAATTGGCACTACACACCACATTAGTAATAATCATGTTGTTATCTCTTCGAAGACTGAGGCCTTAATGGAGTAATAAATAATAAATGAACTGACCGTAGTATTTAAAAGAAAAAAAAGTCATTTGACGTTTAGATACTTTATTCTTATATATATAAATATAAAACTATGTACAAATACATACAGTACAAAAACAAAGTTAATGTGATGATACAATGCAACAACTAGGAGTAGTGTTTGACGTCTTTTTCGGGAATCCAAGAATCGTATTTCTTTGGCCAATGTAACCAACGTACGAGTAGTACTTCCCTTTGTTTGTTGCGTACACATTTCTTCAACACTTTTTCTATGTGATATTCCGTAGTATCATCCACGTTCACGTGTAATTCGAAGTCATAAAATGCACCATCCATATTTTATTCACCTGACCAGTCTCGTAAAGTGTAAATGGGTAGACCTATTCGTTTGAAACGTGTTTGAATCTTAAACAACTCCCCGGTCCAAATTCTCTGTCAAATACGCTTCTCACGTGTGAAATTCTAACTGTTTGGCCAATTTTATAGTTGTATTCTCTTTGTATTTTCATAGGTTTGTGCCTGAGTAGATATTGTTGTAATCTGCTCTCTCCTTCGTTCTATTTACTAATGGATACCGGTTTATCACCCAAACTCCGATGAACTATATGATTGTAACTGTTTACCAGATCCTGCAACACGTCTATGTGCGTTGTTTCCGCTGTTTTAACAAATAACGATACAGTTTGTGTTTGATCGTTTTAATAACCCGTTCTGCGTAATTAGCCTTGGTTTCGTTTTGGGTAACAAAACGATGAATATCAAGGTTATTCAAGTACTTGTTCACTTCGAAATTCTCTTACCTTATCAAAACGTATCATCTTTGACTTTCTATGACCTTCCAAAATAACGCCTAATGCTTTAACCACGTCCACACTCGTTTTGTTCTTGAGAGGCTGACACCAAGCATATCTGGAGAAAACATCTATGGCCACGAGAACATATTTATAATTATCATTTTGTTTAGCCAACGACCACATGTCCATCAAATCTATGTCCCACATACTGTCCAATCCATTAACAATCACTCTCGATCGTTGAAACGCTCTTTTGGCTCCTCTGGTAATAGAATACGCTTCCTGATCTTGCAACCATTTTCTAATCCTACGTCTACCAATTTTAAATTTGCACTCAGATTCCACAACTTTGTACAACGTTTCGGGACCTGTAAAACTCGCGGCCTGTCTTGGGTCGAAATAAATGGAAGCTAAATACTGTTTCCAGTCCGACATTTTCACTATAGATAAATACAACAGTTAATGACCTTCTTAAGTTTTCCAATACGCAACGTCGTTACATCGATACATATTACAATATAGTTTGGTATACAGAACAATGTCGTTGATTGTCTTCTAGAAATCGATCTATAACTTCGATAAATCTGTTCGCGGCTTCTCTGGTTTCTCTTCTTAAGTGGTAACATCTCAAACACCATTCTAATTCTAGGTCTTCTGCCAGAGTACAAATTACAAATAGTCCAAACATTATGAATAATTTGTCGGATTACACACTTCGTTTATATCATAACGTAAACGTCACATGACAAAATGCTGCCTTCTGATTAGCTATCCACAATCTATCGTAGATGACGTCACACTCACTTTAACGAATAGAATGGTTCCTGACTTGAAATATTCGCACTTAGGAGCCCATTTCTGGTGTTCTGTCATAGCTTTATCGTCCCTCTCCCAAGAGCTTACTTTGACTTGGCACCTAAAGCACACAACCTCGTCAGCATTACCCTTGTAGTAAAATCCGGCGTTGGCTAACTCGAATTTATCTGGCAACATCTGTTAAGGGTAAATGTCAAAGGTTTTTACTCTATTGTCATAATACTCCATTCCTCCTGAATTCAGGAGACGTTCCTGATACAATTTTCAATAAACGACATGTTTCACCTATAAGTACTTATGATTTCTCTTCACTATATACAACTTTACAACATCATCTTATCACAGACAAGCTAATTTCTCTTATTCAAAAAACATTCGCTAGAGTAATAATATTAAAGCGTTTTTTACTAACGGCAGTTTAGACAATTATACTATGTGGACTTGCTATGAAGTTTGTGAAGCACTCATCTTCCTTTTAGATACTATTTTCGTCAGGTATGGAACCACCGTTTATAGACAAATTGTTGGTATCCGTATGGGTACGAACTGTGCACCACTTGTCGCAGATTTGTTTTTATTTTGCTATGAAAGAGATTTCATGATATTCTAAAAATAGTACTATTTCGCAACACCTTGAAACATGTTCTTGTCATGTCCTTCAAATAGAAGAACAATATTTCATCATCTAATGACTTCGTTCCTGCGCATGCGCAGTCGTGATGCCAACGGGTCCCATGTACTACTGCAATTTTACATGTATGTACGAATCTTGCTACGTCTGTTAAAACATATATGTATATATTGTATGATCACATGGGCCTATGGCTTACTGATTTTGTAATCAAGTACTTCTTCTATGAGTACCATGAACGACAATAAGTCAACAGGAGATAACTACAATTAAAGGAAATGTAGCAACACAGCCAAACCATCTTCATTATTGAGAGTTCTGAAAAATTTGAATAAGGGTGAACTAATTATCAAAATCGGATGATAAACAAAGAAGATATGATCATTTGAAGGTTCTATATGGAAGCCGACATTTTGAGAGCTACGACATCACATTCTAAATGACCATATATGGTATATTCATAAATATGAAAAATTACTGATTTATAGGTGAAAATGACAACAATTGTATGAAAAGTATGAATACTTAATGACAATAATGCTTTATTTGATCAGTAAATAATTTTGCATTCATTTGCAGTGATTTTCTTTGTTTTAAATTATATTTATCAATATTCCATATATGGTAATTTAAAACTATGACTTCATAAATGGTCATATCTTTTTTGTTTATCATCCGATTTTGATAATTCTTTGACCTTTTTCCAAGTTTTTCAGAACTCTCAATATTAGAGCGTGTTTGGCTGTGTAATTACATTCCCTTTAATATTCAGTACTTACGAGTCTCGTTTATGAACTGCCAGTATATGATTCTATACACGACACCTGCAAGCATATATTTATAATTATACTATATGTATACAACTATGGAGTCTTTGGGGTAGTTGCCGAGTCGCTACCCAATTGAAAAGCAAAATATGGTGATTTACTGTAGAGGAATCTGCAGTAAAATATGAAGTATTTTGAAACACAAAGAGATAGAGTGGTTTTCTGATTTAGTTTTTGATATTTCTCTATGGAGGTGAGAAACAATTCAAGCTCTGGCGTTTTTAGCCTTAATGAGCCGAAGGTCAAATGCTGTCGTGAGTAAGAAACTGACACAACCATCATAACGTATGGCATCAATAATGTATTTCATGTTAAGTCAAGCACAGTGTACGGCACTAGCAATTTGAACTAAAATAGGTAGGTATTTGTTCCGGCAGCTGCTCATGCTTGGGTTAGCCTTGACGAGGGCCAGTCTATATATTGATTTTGGTTTTTATTATTTTATGTTAGGTCCACCTATATATTGATTCCGGTTTTCATTTCCGGTTATGTACCCTACTCAATAGTTGAACGCTCAACGGCGTTAAATATGCCAAGGTTACCTAGACGCTTATTTTCTTACTTTCTGTTTGATAGTTATGGTTAACGACGTTGCGTTGTAAACCTTCGCCTCTCATCGCTGCGAGTTCGAATCCCACTGGGAGCTCGACTTGTAGGTGAGGAAGTGTCGATCTTACGGATGGCGGGAGGTGTACAGTACTGGTTCTACCCAGGAAAAGTGGGTGGTTTGCCTCCCCCACCTAAAATCGACCGTCATATATAACCTTGCATATGTTGAAAATAACAAACAAACCAATCTGTTTGATAAGAGTTGGCGAGGGACAATTGTGCAAACTCGGTCAATCCCTTCATTCTCTGGGATAGGTATGTCCAAAATCTTGACATTTTGTTTGCGGGAAGACAACGGGACGGAAAAAAAACAATATGACCGTTATCCACATGTATTGAATTATGACTTGCATCGAATGTTTCTTATTTGCATTAAGATGAAGTTTACTCACTGTTTTCATGTAAATAAACAATAGAGGAGCAATCAGCTAAATGGCATTGCAAAACTTTGATGATAACTTTGAATTTGAATGCAAATTCCGTTTGGCGGGAATCTAGGGCGCGCCATGCTAGTATGACGTAATCAATATGGTAACCTTCTAGATACATTCGAGATAATTATGCTTCAAAGATGGATCGAGACGTGGGGCTCAATGTATAATGTAAGCATTATACTTGCCTAAGATATCTTAACATTGTCCATAATTATTCCAATTATAACATATAGCTCCTTCTCGGGGAAAGCGCTTCTACTAAAAGAAGACTCTATGTATAATATGACGTTTTTTCTAAATATAATATAACAGTCATAACTTCATGTTATCTTTACAATAAATGACACTGTTATATCATTAGAACAAGCACATTTCTTGTTATAATGGGTAACAAGGTTGCACTGAAATCCTCGTTGGGCATGTCTAAAACTAACCCTGCAATCATGAGTGTGAATTCGGGGACCAGTAGACTTTACTGCGTACCGGGTACCAGTTTACTTGGACCTCCCGAATAACACACTCATGACAAGCCGTATTCAAAAAAAAAATGTGGGGAAAAGCGCGCACGGATTCTATGCGCGCGTTTCTACAAAATACAAAGAGGATTATCAATATATAAGTATGTTTTTTTTGACAGAAGAATTATATATTCTATCGAATGGTATGTTTGACAATAACAGTGTTGACCGATAAGTAATAGATAGAGTCTGGTCTCAGCGAGTTGGCTTATTTAAACCTCGAGATGGGCGTAGCCCATCGAGGTGTTTAAATAACCAACGAGCTGAGACAGACTATCTTTTTTGTAGCATGGTGTACTTAGTAACACTGTGACGCCATAGTGGCCGTATATCTGGTAGTTGTAGTACGGTATAGCTATGCCCCTTTAGTTACCCTAAATTAAACGATTTAATGCTCTGCATTCATCAAAGGAAATGTCACCGACCATGCTGCAAGATACTAAAATCGACAAGCAACAACACCCAGTGACACCTGAAATATTAAAATGTTCGTTGCTAGCTAGACGGTGCTCAGGTAAAAAAATACCTCTACAAATTGGACAACAACAAGATGATGTCTTCACATGTTAACAGTCTGAGGTGAAAGTTATACAGGTCCCGGCACAGTTAAAGAATGAAATAATTATTGCTCAATTACAAATAATTGCTGGAAAGAAGGAGATGCACGAAAATGGAACACAGATGGAACTAGGACAATGCTGATCTTAAAAATCAGAATGGTAAGTTTTTAATAATTATTTTGCTGACACTCCTCTTTGCATACGTGTACTATGGTGATTTAATAATCAACATTTTAAAACACATATGTAGTGGAGTTTTAGGGAGACCTTTTGAAGAAAGAAAAGTCCTATCGAGTAACGACCTACCCTAGTCTCATTTATTGGACGTCTTTGGGTGCTTTTTTACATATGGACATTGATGAATGCGTCAAAAATCGTTTCGCCGTTCGTAGACGTCGTGTATTTTTTTATGCACTACGACCTACCCTATTTGTTTAAAGCATGCAATAGGAAACACACCTATTTTTCTTTTTGGCCTTGAGCATTTTGTTCCCTGCTATTTGACATTCATACCATTGACCTGAATGTCATAGCATTTACTAGTGTTTTCACATTTTTTGATTTTTCACTACTGTAACGAGCCATGAATCTCAGGTCTGTTCCATGTAAACTGGGTACAGGGTACTAAACATCTGATGACCATCGTACACAATGGTACAAAATGACCAATGACGAGGGTACGCAGCATCCAACGCATTTTAGACAAAAACGAAACGTACCCAATTTTTTGTAAGAAGCGTCCATAAATATAGACTTGTCCAACAAGTTAAGTCATTGTTTGATAGAAATTCCTAAAAAAAATAAACCATTTTATAAACCATTTTTTGATGGAGAAAATGTTTGTATCAAGTTAAAATATGCCCTATAAAAACAATTTTCGCATGTGAAATTTTTTATTTCTCGACTAATTTTTAAAAAATAAGATATTTACCACTAAAAATGCCTGTTTCACCGCTATATAAACATATTAAGGCACTACCGGTAATCAAATTGTGTCTGAAAAGTAAAACAAACCATTGGCGGAATCTATAGCGCCCCAAACAATAAGATCATTAAATTGTATTGTAATGTAATGTGAAGATGAGTTACTTAAACAAAATCACGTCCAATAGCGAATCTAGCGCAAGGGGTTAAAACACTTTGTATGAATGAAAACACATTTTTTAAATGTTTTAAATGTTTATATCGTTCGATGTCGCCGTTAATGATGTATAACTTTTAAAAGTTTTTACCTGACAAATAGTGGATCTATTGGAACTGAGGGGAAAAAATGAGTTAAAATGGGACGAGAGCAGTGTTTTCCCCCTTATACATATAACTTTTTATAAGTGGTACCAAAAAATGATACCATTCCCAAAGCCAAAAAGTATTCAAATTCAAAAATGTGTTGTTGTTTTTTGTAAATATTTCACACTGAAACATTAAACAGAAAAATATCTCCTCTTAGGGAGGGTAATGGAATAGGACAAGAGAATGTATATATATATACATGGTTATGTGTTTGCAAAGTATATAAACATACAATATTGCTTTTGTTAAAAAGTGAAAAATTCCCAATTAAGGCAAAACCACACAAATTTTCGTAATTGAATGGGTACCTGTACCATTCCCAAAATGGTGACAAAAAATCGCTAAAGAGTATCTTTTTCTCTTTTGGGTGGGATTTGCTTTTTAGCCGAATTGCGAAGCAAATCCAGGCTTATGGTTTGGTCTGTCCGTCCAATTTCATTGGTTTCTGGCCATTCAGGTATAACTATTTAATGGGTTATTGTTTGGGGATGGGGGCATGTGGGTGGGAGTGGAGGGCTTGAAAACCTAACTAACCTATCGAACAGCAACATGTTCCTACATATTAAAGTGCTTTTTATGTGACTGGAAACAGAGAATCCGTGTCCTGTGGACATAATTTTCTATTTGTATTTTCTAATATAATTAGGTCTCTGATACATATTCTTCCTCTTTATACAATGTATACATGTAATTTATATGTACACTGTCAACACCGATTTAGATAGACTGGATGCAATCTGGAATTATGACAGTTATATGCAATTTATGGTAATCCAAACACCACGAACACGACCATCAATAGACAATGTGTTTCAGTTACATATTCCGTGTGCATATGCATACAAGTTTAAACACAATTATTGTAAATGAATAAGTTTGGTTTGGAAAACTTGAAAACTTGACAACTTCTTATTGTACTATGCTTAGGGCTTTCCATATAATTGTCCCGTTTACTTTGCCTTAAGCTTTTAAAACTAATGGTACTATATTCACCTATCACAATAAACCCAGATCGCGTCTAGTCCCTTTAAGTTGATTATCTCATGAAGGTGTGTTTCAAGTTTTTTTTCTTTCTGGATGACACAAATATATTTCTCTCTTTCAGGTTGTATACATGAAGTACAGGGATCCTCTGAAAATGTACAAGGCGCAGAACACGGGACTTCACTTTCGTGCAATCCATTTGAAGCAATTTTAACACCACAGTTGTAGACATTATATAAGAGCGACATTGGCAAAATAAATGACAATTTGTCTGATGTACAGTTAAGATAGTGCGCTTCATGAAATTTTCCATTTACTACCAGCATTTAAAAAAGCACAAACGCCAAGTGAATTACATTATTCCTATTGCTATAGAACCAACAATAGTCTTATGAGAATGATATTAATGATAAAAAAAGTATAAGAGAGACAACTATGGCCCGTGTATTTTAAGACATTGGAATAGCAGTTTTCTATTGTGACACATTGGATGTGAGAGCTATAGCTCTCCAACAGGAAAGTGGCGGTCAAAAAATCAACAGTATTCCTTAAAGGGAATGTTAAATACATTTAAGTTCAAGCTTAAATGAACTAGTCAAAACAACATTATTAACAAAATTACGAGACAAAGTTTTAATAATACTAATATGGAAGCTCACTATTTTATATTCACAGTCATGATCATATTAATGTGTTTATAGATTCTGTTCAAAGATATATATCTTCGATCGATAATAGCCAGTTTGAGTGATAATAACTAATTGTGCATATAAGAGTTAATATCAAACGAAGCTCTCTTTCTAGAGCTTGTTTTATGCTTTAAATTAACACTTAAAGGGACACACGGCTATCTTGAAGTGTTTTTCAAGCATTAAAATTAACGAAATTAACGACTCGATTTATTAATCCGGTATCATTTTGACCTTAATCATTGCTTACATATAATTAAATAAAATGTGAAGTTTCCATTTTTAGCTCTACTGGCCGAAGGCAGCAGACCTTATGGTTGTCCGTCCGTCGTCCATCGTCCGTCTGTTAACTTTTGCCTTCATTATTAATCGGATCTTTACGAAACTTTGTCAATGTCTTTATATCAATGAAAGGTCGGATAAGTTCGAAAACCAGCCAGATCGAATTTATTTCACCGGAGTTATGGACCTTGTTTTTCTGAAAATTCCATTTTCTGCCCTGTGAACGCTCTAGTACCTTCATTTATAATTTTATCTTTACCAAACTTACAATGATTGTTATTATCAATAAAAACTCGAACAAGTTTGAAAACTAGCCAAATTAAATGAGTAACAGCAGAGTTATGGCCCTTGATATGCTGAAAAATGCCATATTCTGCCGTGTGAACCCTCGAGCACCTTCATTTATTATTTGATCTTTACCAAACTTACATTGATTGTTATTATCAATAAAAACTCAGACAATTTCGAAAACTAGCCAAATTAAATGAGTAACAGCATAGTTATGGCCCTTGTTTTTCTGAAAAAAAGAAGCTATATTCTGCCTTGTGAACACTCTAGCAACTTAATTTATTATTTGATCTTTACCAAATTTACACAGATTGTAAATATCAATGTAAGTTCAGACAAGTTTGAAAATCAGTCTAATCGTTTTAGTAACACCGGAGTTACGGCCCTTGATTTAGATAAAAATGCTGTATTTTGCCTAGTGAAGACGATAGGGCTTTCATTTGGCCAGAATTTAATGAAACTTTGTAGGGATGATCAGTACCAAATCTAGTTGCGAATGTTGTTGTCATGTTCCCCGTCAAAGACTCCATATAACCAGTAGAGCGATACAGGCCCTCTTGGACCTCTTGTTAATTTGAACTTTACCAAACATTGTCAGTGTCTCTGTATCCAGGAAAGCTCGGACAAGTTCAAAACCAGCCAGCTCAGACCAGTAACACCAGAGTTATGGCCTTTGATCTTTTTTAATATTCTATATTGGGAACCGGGGGTCGACTCGTGGGTTCAAATTTATTATTATTTGTTTTAATTTTCCTTTTTTAGCTCTACTGACCGAAGGCCAGCAGAGCTTATGGGATGACGAGTTGTCCGTCGTCCGTCCGTTCGTTCGTCCGTCTGTTAACTTTTGACTTGTGAACACTCTAGGGCATTCATTATTAATTGGATCTTTACGAAACTTTGCCAGTGTCTTTATATCAATGAAAGCTCGGACAAGTTCGAAAACCAGCCGGATCGGATAAATTTCACCGGAGTTATGGCCCTTGTTTTAAATAAATAAATACTGATCAAAGACAATTAGCAAGACATGGATGTTGGTCCTTGTCGAAAATTGTTTTGTTTTGACGTTAAACATGGCTGCCTGCGACCATCTTTGTTTACATAAATTATATACTAAACAATTGTAGCGACTACTCGTCTAAAACTACTGGACGGATTTTCATGAAACTTTACAGGAATGTTGCTCTTGAAGTCTAGTTGATCCTAGCAAAATTTCAGGTCGGCCGGGAATTAAAGATGGCCACCACGGCTAAAAATAGATTTTTAAGAAAACAAATTTGTAGCGACTAATTCTTTTGAAAACTATAAGCGATATTGATATGGGACACTTCTTAAATGATCAACATGACATGATGTTGGTCTTGGTTGAACAATATTTTGATTCGACATTAAACATGGCTGCCAGTGGCCATCTTTGTTTACATAAAGTTATATAGTAAAAACTGGTAGCGACTACTCCTCTGAAACTACTGGATGGATTTTCATGAAACTTCACAGTAATGTTGCCCATGAAATCTAGTTAATCCTAGCAAAAATTCACATTGTTGTGAATCCAAGATGGCCGTCAAAGGTAAAAATAGATTTAAAACAAGAGGCCCAAGAGGGCCTGTAGACGCTCTACTGGCTAACACGGCTCTTATAATATCAATGAAGCGACTGACTGCCATTTAAGTTTTTTTGAAAGTTTCGGGCAAAAAACAGCTTTTTAACTTTATCATGGGCCATATATATAACTAAAGAATCTGGTAAAGTTTGGTAAAGATCAGATGAAAAATGAAGGCCCTACCGTATAAGCGAGGCAAAATATAGCATGTTTAACTAAATCAAGAGCCATAACACCTCTGTTACTGGTCCGACTGGTCCAACATGGAGCTAAAAAAAAAAAAAATCAGAGAATAATAATAATCAAACAAAACAATCTATTTTTTTTTTAAATTAAATGA
Organism: Cyrtodaria siliqua; assembly: GCA_037043455.1. Taxonomy (NCBI): domain Eukaryota; kingdom Metazoa; phylum Mollusca; class Bivalvia; order Adapedonta; family Hiatellidae; genus Cyrtodaria; species Cyrtodaria siliqua. The sequence goes on from JAWPHD010011676.1 coordinate 55,268, forward strand.
ATCAATTAAAATTAAAAAAAATAATAATAATAAATTAAAAAATCAATAAAAAATCAATTAAAAATAAAAAATTTAAATTTTTTTTTTAAAAATTTAAAAAAAAAAAAAAAAAATAAATAAATAAAGAAAAACAATAAATCAATAAATAAATATTCAAAAAAACAAAAAAAAATAAATAAATAAAAAAAATAATAATTAACAAATAAATTAAAAAAAAATAAAAGTAAAAAAAAAGTAAAAAAAAATAAATAAAAAATAAAAAAATAAGAAAATTTAAAAATAAATAAAAATAATAACGTAAAAAAGAAAGTCATAAAATCTGCTAAAGTTTGGCAAAGATCAGATGCAAAATGAAGGCCCTATCGTATGACGAGGCAATTTATAGCATTTTTAACAAAATCAAGGGCCATAACTCCGCTGTGTATTGTTCGATCTGGCTGGTTTTCAAACTTGACCAAGCTTTAATAGACATTAACAATCTGATAAAGTTTGGTAAAGATCGGATGAAAAATGAAGGCCCTATCGTCTTAACGAGGCAAAATATATCATTTTGAACTAAATCAAGGGCCATAACTCCGCTGTTACTGGTCCAATATGAATGTTTTTGAACTTGATCGAGCTTTCATTGATATTAACAATCTGATAAAGTTTGCTAAAGATCGGATGAACAATAAAGCGCCAATCATCTTAACGAGGCAAAATATAGCATTTCTAACAAAATCAAGGGCCATAACTCCGCTGTTACTGGTCCAATATGGCTGGTTTTCGAACATGTTTGAGCTTTCAACGGCAATAACAATATGATAAAGTTTGGTAAAGATCGGATGAACAATGAAGCCCCTATCGTCTTAACGAGGCAAAATATAGCATTTTTAACTAAATCAAGGGCCATAACTCCGCTTATACTAATCCGATATGGCTGGTTTTCGAACTTGTCCGAGCTTTCATTGCTAAAACAATCTGATAAAGATATAGTAAAGATCGGATGAACAATGAAGCCCCTATCGTCTTAACGATGCAAAATATAGCATTTTAAACTAAATCAAGGACCATACCTCTGCTGTTACTGGTCCGATCTGGCTGGTTTTCGAACTTGTCTGAGCTTTCATTGATATTAACAATGTGGTAAAGATTGGTAAAGATAGGATGAAAAATGAAGACCCTATCGTCTTAACGAGGCAAAATATAGCAATATAGCATTTTTAACTAAATCAAGGCCATAACTCCGCTGTTACTTGTCGATATGGCTGTTTTCGAACTCATCCGAGCTTTCATTGATATTAACCACCTGTTAAAGTTTGGTAAAGATCGGATGAAAAATGAAGGCCCTATCGTCTTAACGAGGCAAAATAGAGCAATATAGCATTTTTAACTAACTCAAGGGCCATAACTCTGCAGTTACTTGTCCGATCTGGCTGGTTTTCGAACTCATCCGAGCTTTCATTGATATTAACAACCTGTTAAAGTTTGGTAAAGATCGGATGAAAAATGAAGGCCCTATCGTCTTAACGAGGCAAAATAGAGCAATATAGCATTTTTAACTAACTCAAGGGCCATAACTCTGCAGTTACTTGTCCGATCTGGCTGGTTTTCGAACTCATCCGAGCTTTCATTGATATTAACAACCTGTTAAAGTTTGGTAAAGATCGGATGAAAAATGAAGGCCCTATCGTCTTAACAAGACAAAAGTTAACGACGGACGGACGGACGGACGACGGACGGACGGACGACGGACAACTCGGCATCCCATAAGCTCTGCTGGCCTTCGGCCAGTAGAGCTAAAAAACGAGATTGTAGCGCCTACTTCTTGAAAACTATAAGTGATATTGATATGGGACTTTTTCTAAAATGATTAGCAAGACATGGATGTTGGTCCTTGTCGAAAATTGTTTTGTTTTGACGTTAAACATGGCTGCCTGCGACCATCTTTGTTTACATAAATTATATACTAAACAATTGTAGCGACTACTCGTCTAAAACTACTGGACGGATTTTCATGAAACTTTACAGGAATGTTGCTCTTGAAGTCTAGTTGATCCTAGCAAAATTTCAGGTCGGCCGGGACTTAAAGATGGCCACCACGGCTAAAAATAGATTTTTAAGAAAACAAATTTGTAGCGACTAATTCTTTTGAAAACTATAAGCGATATTGATATGGGACACTTCTTAAATGATCAACATGACATGATGTTGGTCTTGGTTGAAAAATATTTTGATTCGACATTAAACATGGCTGCCAGTGGCCATCTTTGTTTACATAAAGTTATATAGTAAAAACTGGTAGCGACTACTCCTCTGAAACTACTGGATGGATTTTCATGAAACTTCACAGTAATGTTGCCCATGAAATCTAGTTAATCCTAGCAAAAATTCACATTGTTGTGAATCCAAGATGGCCGTCAAAGGTAAAAATAGATTTAAAACAAGAGGCCCAAGAGGGCCTGTAGACGCTCTACTGGCTAACACGGCTCTTATAATATCAATGAAGCGACTGACTGCCATTTAAGTTTTTTTGAAAGTTTCGCGCAAAAAACAGCTTTTTAACTTTATCATGGGCCATATATATAACTAAAGAATCTGGTAAAGTTTGGTAAAGATCAGATGAAAAATGAAGGCCCTACCGTATAAGCGAGGCAAAATATAGCATGTTTAACTAAATCAAGAGCCATAACACCTCTGTTACTGGTCCGACTGGTCCAACATGGAGCTAAAAAAAAATAAAAAATAAAAAAATCAGAGAATAATAATAATCAAACAAAAAAATCTATTTTTTTTTTAAATAAAATGAATCAATTAAAATTAAAAAAAAAAATAATAATAAATTAAAAAATCAATAAAAAATCAATTAAAAATAAAAAATTTAAAAAAAAAATTTAAAAATTTAAAAAAATAAAAAATAAAAAAAAAATAAAGAAAAACAATTAATCAATAAATAAATATTAAAAAAAAACAAAAAAAAATAAATAAATAAAAAAAATAATAATTAACAAATAAATTAAAAAAAAATAAAAGTAAAAAAAAAAGTAAAAAAATAAATAAAAAATAAAAAAATAAGAAAATTTAAAAATAAATAAAAATAATAACGTAAAAAAGAAAGTCATAAAATCTGCTAAAGTTTGGCAAAGATCAGATGCAAAATGAAGGCCCTATCGTCTGACGAGGCAAATTATAGCATTTTTAACAAAATCAAGGGCCATAACTCCGCTGTGTATTGTTCGATCTGGCTGGTTTTCAAACTTGACCAAGCTTTAATAGACATTAACAATCTGATAAAGTTTGGTAAAGATCGGATGAAAATGAAGGCCCTATCGTCTTAACGAGGCAAAATATATCATTTTGAACTAAATCAAGGGCCATAACTCCGCTGTTACTGGTCCGATATGAATGTTTTTGAACTTGATCGAGCTTTCATTGATATTAACAATCTGATAAAGTTTGCTAAAGATCGGATGAACAATAAAGCCCCTATCATCTTAACGAGGCAAAATATAGCATTTTTAACAAAATCAAGGGCCATAACTCCGCTGTTACTGGTCCAATATGGCTGGTTTTCGAACATGTTCGAGCTTTCAACGGCAATAACAATATGATAAAGTTTGGTAAAGATCGGATGAACAATGAAGCCCCTATCGTCTTAACGAGGCAAAATATAGCATTTTTAACTAAATCAAGGGCCATAACTCCGCTTATACTAATCCGATATGGCTGGTTTTCGAACTTGTCCGAGCTTTCATTGCTATTAACAATCTGATAAAGATTAGTAAAGATCGGATGAACAATGAAGCCCCTATCGTCTTAACGAGGCAAAATATAGCATTTTTAACTAAATCAAGGACCATACCTCTGCTGTTACTGGTCCGATCTGGCTGGTTTTCGAACTTGTCTGAGCTTTCATTGATATTAACAATGTGGTAAAGATTGGTAAAGATAGGATGAAAAATGAAGACCCTATCGTCTTAACGAGGCAAAATATAGCAATATAGCATTTTTAACTAAATCAAGGGCCATAACTCCGCTGTTACTTGTCCGATATGGCTGGTTTTCGAACTCATCCGAGCTTTCATTGATATTAACAACCTGTTAAAGTTTGGTAAAGATCGGATGAAAAATGAAGGCCCTATCGTCTTAACGAGGCAAAATAGAGCAATATAGCATTTTTAACTAACTCAAGGGCCATAACTCTGCAGTTACTTGTCCGATCTGGCTGGTTTTCGAACTCATCCGAGCTTTCATTGATATTAACAACCTGTTAAAGTTTGGTAAAGATCGGATGAAAAATGAAGGCCCTATCGTCTTAACGAGGCAAACTAGAGCAATATAGCATTTTTAACTAACTCAAGGGCCATAACTCTGCAGTTACTTGTCCGATCTGGCTGGTTTTCGAACTCATCCGAGCTTTCATTGATATTAACAACCTGTTAAAGTTTGGTAAAGATCGGATGAAAAATGAAGGCCCTATCGTCTTAACAAGACAAAAGTTAACGACGGACGGACGGACGGACGGACGACGGACGACGGACGGACGGACGACGGACAACTCGGCATCCCATAAGCTCTGCTGGCCTTCGGCCAGTAGAGCTAAAAAACGAGATTGTAGCGCCTACTTCTTGAAAACTATAAGTGATATTGATATGGGACTTTTTCTAAAATGATTAGCAAGACATGGATGTTGGTCCTTGTCGAAAATTGTTTTGTTTTGACGTTAAACATGGCTGCCTGCGACCATCTTTGTTTACATAAATTATATACTAAACAATTGTAGCGACTACTCGTCTAAAACTACTGGACGGATTTTCATGAAACTTTACAGGAATGTTGCTCTTGAAGTCTAGTTGATCCTAGCAAAATTTCAGGTCGGCCGGGAATTAAAGATGGCCACCACGGCTAAAAATAGATTTTTAAGAAAACAAATTTGTAGCGACTAATTCTTTTGAAAACTATAAGCGATATTGATATGGGACACTTCTTAAATGATCAACATGACATGATGTTGGTCTTGGTTGAAAAATATTTTGATTCGACATTAAACATGGCTGCCAGTGGCCATCTTTGTTTACATAAAGTTATATAGTAAAAACTGGTAGCGACTACTCCTCTGAAACTACTGGATGGATTTTCATGAAACTTCACAGTAATGTTGCCCATGAAATCTAGTTAATCCTAGCAAAAATTCACATTGTTGTGAATCCAAGATGGCCGTCAAAGGTAAAAATAGATTTAAAACAAGAGGCCCAAGAGGGCCTGTAGACGCTCTACTGGCTAACACGGCTCTTATAACATCAATGAAGCGACTGACTGCCATTTAAGTTTTTTTGAAAGTTTCGGGCAAAAAACAGCTTTTTAACTTTATCATGGGCCATATATATAACTAAAGAATCTGGTAAAGTTTGGTAAAGATCAGATGAAAAATGAAGGCCCTACCGTATAAGCGAGGCAAAATATAGCATGTTTAACTAAATCAAGAGCCATAACACCTCTGTTACTGGTCCGACTGGTCCAACATGGAGCTAAAAAAAAAAATCAAAAAAAAATCAGAGAATAATAATAATCAAACAAAAAAATCTATTTTTTTTTAAATAAAATGAATCAATTAAAATTAAAAAAAAAAATAATAATAAATTAAAAAATCAATAAAAAATCAATTAAAAATAAAAAATTTAAAATTTTTTTTTAAAAATTTAAAAAAAAAAAAAAAAAAAAAAAATAAAGAAAAACAATAAATCAATAAATAAATATTAAAAAATAAATAAATAAATAAATCAATAAAAAAAATAATAATTAACAAATAAATTTAAAAAAAATAAAAGGAAAAAAAAAAGGAAAAAAAAATAAATAAAAAATAAAAAAATAAAAAAATAAGAAAATGTAAAAATAAATAAAAATAATAACGTAAAAATGAAAGTCATAAAATCTGCTAAAGTTTGGCAAAGATCAGATGCAAAATGAAGGCCCTATCGTATGACGAGGCAAATTATATCATTTTTAACAAAATCAAGGGCCATAACTCCGCTGTGTATTGTTCGATCTGGCTGGTTTTCAAACTTGACCAAGCTTTCATAGACATTAACAATCTGATAAAGTTTGGTAAAGATCGGATGAAAAATGAAGGCCCTATCGTCTTAACGAGGCAAAATATATCATTTTGAACTAAATCAACGGCCATAACTCCGCTGTTACTGGTCCGATATGAATGTTTTTGAGCTTGATCGAGCTTTCATTGATAGTAACAATCTGATAAAGTTTGCTAAAGATCGGATGAACAATAAAGCCCCTATCATCTTAACGAGGCAAAATATAGCATTTTTAACTAAATCAAGGGCCATAACTCCGCTGTTACTGGTCCAATATGGCTGGTTTTCGAACATGTTCGAGCTTTCAACGGCAATAACAATATGATAAAGTTTAGTAAAGATCGGATGAACAATGAAGCCTCTATCGTCTTAACGAGGCAAAATATAGCATTTTTAACTAAATCAAGGGCCATAACTCCGCTTATACTAATTCGATATGGCTGGTTTTCGAACTTGTCCGAGCTTTCATTGCTATTAACAATCTGATAAAGATTGGTAAAGATCGGATGAACAATGAAGCCCCTATCGTCTTAACGAGGCAAAATATAGCATTTTTAACTAAATCAAGGACCATACCTCTGCTGTTACTGGTTCGATCTGGCTGGTTTTCGAACTTGTCCGAGCTTTCATTGATATTAACAATGTGGTAAAGATTGGTAAAGATAGGATGAAAAATGAAGACCCTATCGTCTTAACGAGGCAAAATAGAGCAATATAGCATTTTTAACTAACTCAAGGGCCATAACTCTGCAGTTACTTGTCCGATCTGGCTGGTTTTCAAACTCATCCGAGCTTTCATTGATATTAACAACCTGTTAAAGTTTGGTAAAGATCGGATGAAAAATGAAGGCCCTATCGTCTTAACGAGGCAAAATAGAGCAATATAGCATTTTTAACTAACTCAAGGGCCATAACTCTGCAGTTACTTGTCCGATCTGGCTGGTTTTCGAACTTTTCCGAGCTTTCATTGATATTAACAACCTGTTAAAGTTTGGTAAAGATCGGATGAAAAATGAAGGCCCTATCGTCTTAACAAGACAAAAGTTAACGACGGACGGACGGACGACGGACGACGGACGGACGGACGACGGACAACTCGGCATCCCATAAGCTCTGCTGGCCTTCGGCCAGTAGAGCTAAAAAACGAGATTGTAGCGCCTACTTCTTGAAAACTATAAGTGATATTGATATGGGACTTTTTCTAAAATGATTAGCAAGACATGGATGTTGGTCCTTGTCGAAAATTGTTTTGTTTTGACGTTAAACATGGCTGCCTGCGACCATCTTTGTTTACATAAATTATATACTAAACAATTGTAGCGACTACTCGTCTAAAACTACTGGACGGATTTTCATTAAACTTTACAGGAATGTTGCTCTTGAAGTCTAGTTGATCCTAGCAAAATTTCAGGTCGGCCGGGAATTAAAGATGGCCACCACGGCTAAAAATATATTTTTAAGAAAACAAATTTGTAGCGACTAATTCTTTTGAAAACTATAAGCGATATTGATATGGGACACTTCTTAAATGATCAGCATGACATGATGTTGGTCTTGGTTGAAAAATATTTTGATTCGACATTAAACATGGCTGCCAGTGGCCATCTTTGTTTACATAAAGTTATATAGTAAAAACTGGTAGCGACTACTCCTCTGAAACTACTTGACAGATGTTCATGAAACTTCACAGAAATGCTGATCAAGTTATCAAAACCTATCAGTAGAGCTTCAAGGTCATTTGTTTTTTTGTTTTTTGCATTTTTTTAAAAGAAGTACTGAAGAGAATTTTATAATGACAACTCATGCACAAGAGCCATTTTGACCAGCACAGCGACTACAGGCCATATTTTGCCTCTTGTTTTGTTCCTATTCTACAATGTTGTAAAATGATTATTGGAGCAATATAATCAACAGTCAGTAATATGCAAAAATAATTATCTTTATACTATTCTTTCTTATAGTTTATCTTTATGATTAAAGGGGCAACTGGACTATATAAACCACTAGATGGCGCTGGGGCAAGTTTCTGAATAATTTTATGCATGTTTCAAATCAGGGACCTTTTTTGGAAAAATTTGCAATTGTTACAAACAATTTAGAGTTGAAATTTGGCAGGCATGTAAACAAATTATAGTAAAATTAATTTTGATTTTAAAAAATAAATTATCATCACCACAAACATGCCTTTGAGAAAAAAATCCAACTGTCAGATTCAAAATTTGAATTTGCCGGGGGAGTGGCTTATTGGCGTATTGGGGTTTATGAACTCTCTGTTTACTAGTGTTTACATTCCTTGCTGAACAGGCTTGTAGCAGGCAATACACCAGAGAATTAATAATGTAAATTGTGATAACATAAGTGAACTGACCTTGATCGGGAGTTAATCCACATGATTTTATTTAATCCTTTACATGAAAATGAGAATAATGAATTTGCATAAAAACCAATTACTTTGTGTGTTAAAATTCTGTTCTGAGCACACTATTTCCCTCCTTTTTACACTGCAATTTTAAATCACAATCACAAAATTCCCCTCGTTTTAGGCTGCTAAATGTTGCATGGGTCTGAACCTGATGTTAGCAGTCAGTTTCCATTATCTTGGTAATTATTTGTTGACATTATCTTAATTGCGTGCTGACATAAACATTCCACAACAACATAAGGTCACTTCTATTTCCAAAGCAACATAAAGTCACTTGTTGTACTTGATATCAGTGAATGTGTTTATGTATCATTATATGGGTGTGTGTGTGTGTGAAAAATTAGTTTGGTTTCTCAACTTGGAATAAAATATGGAAAATACAAACGAAAATAGAGGAATTAAAAGAAAACGTGATGAACTGAAAAAAGATAGAAAGCAGTTTCCTTCTGATTCGAAAGAAGCTCGGCGAGAGAGAAATTCGAAAAAGTAAAACTGAAAAAAATCAGCTAAGAAGTACACTAGTCTATTATTACAAGACTGAAGACGAAAAAAATTAACTTTTCAATAAGATTGACAAAATTAAGTTGTACCTTGGAGAAGGACAATTTAACAAAACTTCAACCTTTTCACTTTTAAATCAAGTTTGTGACTTTTTTATAACTGCAAATATGCAGTCAGAGGACAATTATAGGCAAGATAACGTATTTGAAGACCAGCATCAAAGCACATATCAGTATTGTCCAACAGAAAATGTTACTGAAGAGGATCTTTTTGTTGAATGCGTATCTTCTGTGCATAAACTGGTGTCGCAGGTTCAGACCCATGCAAGATGCTGCCCCGAAAAACTCCAAGTCCCTAACTGCCGGAAATTACAACAGGTTGTTTTGGTGGATATGAAGTGTGGCAGTAAGGATCATGCACTTTCTTGGACATCTTCTCCGCACTTAGAAAATGGCAAATTATTGGCAAATTTAAAAGTATGCCATGGTTTCTTCACAAGTGGAATGCTACCCAGTCAATTTAACAAGTTCTGCGAGTCTTCTGGAATTGGCTGTACTGGAGACGCATATATGAAAGATCTTACTTCATCATACTCGGAGGTGGTTGACAATGCTGCATCAAAATCATATGACCAGGCTTTATTGGACGAGATAGCAATGTCAGCTGCCATGAGTGAGGAAAACCTGACGGGAATAAATATTTTGACTGATGCACGGCACTGTTGGCGGAAAAATGCAAAATTTAGTGATGTTGTTTGCATTGGAAATGCTTCACACAAAGTTCTAAAAGTCAGCACAGTATCCAAAGAGGATGATATCTGCTCCCAAAGACACGAACTTATAGGAGTGAAAAGAATATATGCATACTTGGATGAAAAGTCGTGTCCAGTTAATGTCCACACACATGATAATAATAACGTGATTTCGAAATTTGTCAGAACTGAGAGAAATCCAACAGAAAATGCCAATGACACTTGGCACACGACCAAGAGCATAGCTAAGTCTGCGAAAAAAATAACAACTCGCACAAAAAAATTAAATGGCATTTCGTGGCACGAGGAACTTTCAGACAAAGCAGCTGCTTTGAAAACCCATGTATTCTTTTCGATGAAGAATTGCAATAATAACTCGATAATTTTGCAGAAAAACATTTTAAATTTTATTGAACATTACCAAGGCAACCATGAAGACTGTTATAACACTGCTCGCTGCAAAACGGACCAAAATTATGAGTGTTCAAAGTTTATCCTAAAAAGTGAAAAATCTATTGAGATTCTAACTAATTACCTAAAATCTATTCCTGTATATAAATACGCAGAAAAATATAAATATTGTTTAGACACTCACTACGTTGAGTCTTTTAATAACGCTTTATTACAGTTTGTTGATAAAAGAATTGTGTTTGGTAAAGTGAGCTATTTGATGCGGATTAATCTGGCAGTACTGGATTGGAATGAAAATGTTAATAGGCCAGCAACATCTCAAAAAGAAAGAAGTTATAAACGAAATCCCAATCAAACCTACACTGTGGATGTCAAGCAGAGAAAAACAACTGACTATAAAGAACAGCTATGGATTAATTGGATTGGACATATCTGTCAATAAATAATTAAATACAGACTTATAAATCACTTAATATAATCTTGTGCAAAAATTAAAAACAAAACAATTTTCTCTGCAAAAGAAATGAAAAGAATTGGATATAAAAACAATGTGTAAGTGATCATTTTGGTTTGTTTTGATTTTACAATTTTAGTCGTCTGCTTGTGTTCTATTTTTACACTCCTCTTCCCACTGACAGCTTGTAATCTGCAGGATTAAATTACATAGGCACACCTCCAAATAATCACTAGTATACTAGCGAATGTTGGGGGTTTAAACACATGCAAGTTATGAAGAAAAACTAACGGTGAGAGTTTTTAAAATATCAACATAGATTGTCCCTTTAAATTAAAAAGTGGAAAACAGTGACATCAAGTTAATTATTTTGAAATTACCTCCATTTCATTTTGGTAAAAATGTTGTTCACTAAATACATGTACTATTTCGATTCTGTTTTATTGGCAAGATCAATGATAATAAAATATATTATTAATACGGGGTGCTTTCGTTTGTTTTATCATGTTGTTTCGTCAGTTGGTAGTATGTTGGCTTTGTTTGATAATTTAGTTAAATACTGAGACTGGAAGAGCTTTAGGCTCGATTAGCAATTCAGTTTATTTGAGAAAAAAATATCACTTTGATCGACATGTTGCTACACGACGATCATTCACTGTTAGTTTACTTATGTTTTGATTTTAAGTTGCAAGCCATATCCCGAAAAAAACACCATATACTGATAATTTTTCGAACAGACATTAGTTGAAATGTCACAACTCAGTTTTTAATTTTACATTCAATAATAAGGAATATAAACACTGATTGTTCCAAATACGATGAAAACAACGATGTATTCGAAAAGAAAAGATGGTATAACAATAACTGTGCAGAATGTAAATATGTATTTTATCAGAAACTAAATAATTTTAGAAATGACAAAGATGAAATACCAAGAAAACAAATGGTACAAGCTAGAACAAAATATAAAGAAGCTATACGTAAAGCCAAATTTGAATATAGACAAAATGAAACACAGAAACTTATAAAAGCTCGGTATAAAAATGCAAAATCCTACTGGAATATGTTAAAAGGTCTTTGTGGTTTAAAAACGGGTAAAATAGAACTTAGAATAAATGAGCAATATTTTAAGGCAATTAACAATCCTGAAGACAGGTTTTTTACACCAGATGATGGTGTCATTATGTTTAATGATAGATATGTTAATGACGAGTTTGCAGTTATGTTTTCGGAATTAGATAATGCAATATCTGATAATGAATTAGAAATGGCTGTTAAACAACTTAAAAATGGTAAAAGTGGAGGACCAGATCTGTATGTTAATGAATTTTTGAAGAATGGAATACGCCATTTAGGTCCCACTTTAAAATGTTTATTTAACAAGGTATTACATTCAGGGTATTTTCCAAAAATATGGTCTTCAGGTTATGTGATCACACTTCATAAAAAAGGTAGTGTAAATAATGTCGAGAATTATAGAGGCATTACACTATTAAGTGCGCTAGGAAAACTGTTTACTCGAATACTTAACAACAGGTTAAATAGTTGGGCAGAAAAGTATAATGTTTATGTTGAGGCCCAGGCAGGGTTTAGAAAAGGTATGTCTACAACTGATAATGTTTTTGTTTTGCATGTATTAATTAACAAGGTTTTAAGCTCGAGTGAAAAATTGTTCTGTGCTTTCGTAGACTTTAAGAAAGCGTTTGATTATGTTGTACGAGATAATCTTTGGTTAAAACTTATAAAACTTGGTATACGTGGTAAAATATTGAATATTATAAAATCCATGTATAATGATATAAAATCCCAAATCAAATTAAATAATACGATTGGCAATACATTTACATGTATATTAGGCGTTCGCCAAGGTGAATGTTTATCTCCGTTTTTATTTTCAATGTTATTACATGATATTGAAGCAGAGTTTGTTGTAAAAGGTTTAGATGTTATTGATATTTCCTTTTTGAAACTATTTTTGATACTTTAAGCCGATGATATTGTAATTTTCTCAAAGGATGCTGCAGATTTGCAGAAAGGACTTGATTTGTTATATGAATACTGTCAAAAATGGAAATTAGTTGTAAATACTGCCAAAACTAAAGTAATGGTTTTTAGAAAAGGTGACATTCTTCCAAGAAATACACAATTTATTTTCAGTGGTGAAATACTTGAACTCGTTAGTAGTTTTACGTATTTAGGTATTGTCTTTACTACAGGTGGTTCATTTTCTGAAACACAGGCTTTGTTATCTGGCCAAGCGTTAAAATCCATTTTTAAGCTTGAAAAATGTATATACAAATTCATTGACTTATCGCCAAAACATGTATTAGACCTATTCGATAAACTTATATATTCTATTCTGTCATATGGCTGTGAAGTATGGGGATTTGCCCAAGCCAATAGTATTGAACGTGTTCACACACAGTTTTGTAAAAAGTTGATGGGTGTTAAAAAATCGACACAGAACGATTTTATTTATGGTGAGCTAGGTAGAAGTACATTAAAATGTAGACGTTTGTTCTCAATTATTAAATATTGGTTTAAAATTTCACAATCAGAGGATGTGAAATATATACGATTAATGTATGAAGATATGTTAAGTGATATTGGTGTAAATGCAGGCACCCAAAACTGGGCCAGCAAAGTCAGAGATCTTTTAAGTAATTATGGATTCTACCATGTTGGGTTTCATCAAAGCGTGGGTAACGTCAATGCATTCTTAACAATTTTTAAACAACGTTTGAAAGATGTTTTTATACAAGAATGGAATACAAGATTAATTGATTCATTCAGAGCGTTGTTTTACCGAAATATTTCAAATTTTGAGCTACAACCTTACTTAAATATTGTTAAGAGTAAATGCACACGTCAATCCATTTCAAAACTTCGTGTATCGTCGCATAGATTAGAAGTGGAAATGGGCAGATGGTCCAGAAATAGAGTTCATATAGGTGAGAGACGATGTAGACATTGTAACATACTCGAAGACGAATACCATTTTGTTTTATGTTGTCCATTGTATAATGATTTACGTAAGAAATACGTGTCAAGTTTTTATTTCCAACGGCCAAGTATGTTCAAATTTGTAATGCTGTTAAAAAGTGAAAACAAAAGGGAAGTCTTTAATTTTGGATTGTTTATATTCAAAGCATTTAAATTACGTAATGCATTATTATATAATAATTAAACTATATTTTCCTTCTCCCAAGTAAATTTTTTTTTTTTTTCTGCTTAATTATGGATATGCACAAACACTGAAGCAGTCTCTTTGTATGGTGATATTTGCTAAGATAAACTAATTTACTGTATGTATATTCTCCCAGGAATATTATTTAATAGTGTTCCAATCAATATGTTTTAATAGACACAAATCCCTGTGGGATTTCATTATTTGTATTTTGATGAATGTATGTATTGATCATCAGTCATGTGACTCTATGTTTGTATAGTAAATATGTTGCCTCATGGGTCAATCTGGCCTAATGGCATTCAGAAAATAAAAACTTCCTAAAAAAACTTCCATGATTTAAGCTTTAACATAAACCACTGTGCGATTATTAACTAAACCAACAGACTAGCAGTGTATGTATTTGTTCATAAAGCAAGATAATTAAAGTAGTAATTTCTCTACTTGCTCCTTCAGGGAGTACAGAAAGTTACCGTCTCAGAGGCTGAGTCTTGATTTGAAATTACCTGTAATGCCACGCACTGGCACACAGATATCTAATTAATTTAATTTTTGGTATGGTACTTTAGGTCATTTTCAACACATGTAATGTTTTATATGACGGTCGATTTTCTGTGGTGGAGGTAGAAAAAGAAATCGACATTCTACACCCTTCTAGTTTAATCACGGTGGCGAAACCAATTGACTTTTTATACGCCCCTCCTAAGACGGGACGTATTATGTCGTGGCGCTGTCAGTCCGTTAAGTTTTGCGTTGTCCGCTATCTAACTCAAACAAATATTATCCGATCATTATGAAACTTGGAAATACTGTTTATAGGCATAAAAGCTAGGCCAAGTTCGGAAACCAGCCAGATCGTCAGGGTAACAACGGAGTTTAATTATTGAAAATTGACAATTTTGATGATGTCCGCTCAATAACTTGAATATTTGTTTTTCAATCTTGATGAAACTCGGTCAAGTTCGAAAACCAGTCCAATCGCCCTGGTAACAATGGAGTTCGTATTATGTCGCGGCACTTACACTTACAATCATTTATCACAGTTACAAAAAAGAAAAAAATAATTCGCCGGTAAGGATGTAACGTACATTTTTGTCCTCGATGCACAGCGTTTAAAAAAGTGAAAAGGGACATGCGCAGTGAAGCAGTCTACTCGATTCAGTAAAAAGACGCGTCCACTTGGTAGGTATATGCATGAAAACAGTGATAAAACCTTCATATGCATTGTAAAAAACAAACTCTCAACGCAAATCATACATCAACACGTTTGGCTATCGGCCATATTGTTTACATAGCAACAGTGCACTATTATCGGTGCCGTTGCCTTCCGGCTAACAGAATGTCAAGACTGAACATACCGAAGCGCCGTGATACACACGAGGCGGGATCACGAAGAATGACAGGATTGGCCCAGCGTTCACGATTGCCGAAATGACTGCTTCCAATTCGGTCGTTTAATACACGGTGCCCAAATTACATTTTGTAGATGATACCTTACAAGTGCCTTTTGTCTTACATATATGCATTTATTGTACTATAATGTTAACACATATATGTTTCTTTATCATAGTATGTCGTTTATAATACAAAATAATCTGCATAAAGTCAAATGTTAATAAAAAGCGGGACGTACACGCTCCGTTAATTCATGAATCAGTCTTTTAAAAGTTATTTTCAGAGTAATCATTATTTATACACAGCATACAACTTTTTAACAGTTAATTCATACATATACACTTCTTTAACAGGCCTGCCAAATCTGCGGATAAAATCCGGATTCTCCGGATTGTTCAGTCGCTCTCCGGATCTCCGCAATTAAGTGTAAAAGCTCCGGATTTTTCATCAAAACAAAATGTTCACGATTTAACAGCTATATTTTCATAGTTTATCAGCTATTTCCCGAATTGATCAAGTTACGCTCCCAAGTCAGAGGAGTATTTACAAGTGCCAAATCAACGGGGGTCGTCCGTATAATGCACTGACTGAATAACAATTAACACCTAAGGGCATAATTAGTTAATGTTGAACGCAGAACTGTAATCGAATGTTGAACGCAGCATGCAGAACGCAGAGCAAACTTCACGCGCATACAATGCGTTTCATTTCTTTGCATGTTTTTCATCTTTGCAAGACTATACATATACTGAATTATATCAAATATATTTCTCTGGTTTTATATAACACTACTTATGGTTGCATTCATACATGGAACTCTGCACCAACAGCTCGACTTTCTTAAGGTCACAGCACAGTTTCAAACTGAATGTATAATATACTGAAAGGAAAAAGAAACGCATAATGGGTATTTTCGCTATATATGCTACTGCTAACCGAATGGCACAGGGCGACATTAGGCCTGTCCTGTCGGAAAGAAGGTTTAAACAGCACCGAACACACCAATAGTTACCCCTTTAAAGTTTCATTATCGACAGAATGCGCATTTGGCTCAAGCAGGTGAGCAAACTTAGGCTTTAAACGTTACAATCTCTTAACATTAAACACAATTATACTGAAATGGCTGGACTTTTTCAAGCGAAACTTCAACATTTATGTAACAATTTCGTGTAACAAAGTATACTTTGATTAAAAGTTCTACTACATGAAAGAGTTGTCCTTACTGTAATTAGTTGTAGCCCCTTTTTGTACAAAAAACATTGAGATATATCTGGAATATTACGTGGAATTATGTATGTATAATAGTGTAGTATGGGCGTTTTTTTGATTATGCGTTTCTTTCCTTTCAGTATATATATCACGTCACACATTTGAAGCGGGTTATGTTTATGTGGGTTAAGTCAATATATATATCGACCTTACCCACATAATCATGATAATGCGGTGTCAAGAAATATAGTACACACAGGGTACGTGTCAGCAAATATAGGGTACATCAGGGTCGTAGCAAGAGTCGTACAAACAACGAAGTAATGTAGCGGGTTTTGTTAGGTGCATTGGGTGAAGGGCTATGGTTTTGTTAGGTGTAGTGGGTGGAGGGCTATGGTTTTGTTAGGTGTAGTGGGTGGAGGGCTATGGTTTTGTTAGGTGTAGTGGGTGGAGGGCTATGGTTTTGTTAGGTGTAGTGGGTGGAGGGCTATGGTTTTGTTAGGTGTAGTGGGTGGAGGGCTATGGTTTTGTTAGGTGTAGTGGGTGGAGGGCTATGGTTTTGTTAGGTGTAGTGGGTGGGGGCTATGGTTTTGTTAGGTGTAGTGGGTGGAGGGTTATGGTTTTGGTAGGTGTACTGTAGTGGGTAGAGGGCTATGGTTTTGTTAGGTTTAGAGGGGGAAGGGCTGTGTTTGTGTTTTTAGGTGTAATGGGAATGGCTTTGGGCTTGTTATGTGTAATAGGTGAATGGCTATGGTTTTGTTAGGTGTAGTGGGCTAAGGGCTATGGTTTTGTTAGGTGTAGTGGGTGAAAGGCTATGATTTTGTTACGTGTAGTGGGCGAAGGGCTATGTTTTTGTTAGGTGTAGTGGGTGAATGACTATGGTTTTGTTAAGTGTAATGGATGAAGGACTATGGTTTTGCTACGTGTAGTGGGTGAATGGCTATGGGTTTGGTAGGTATAGTGGGCGAAGGGCGGCTATGGTTTTGTTAGGTGTAGTGGGAGAAGGACTATGGTTTTGTTAGGTGTAGTGAGCGAAGGGCTATATATTTGTTAGGTGTAGTGGGCAAAAGGTTATGGTTTTGTTAGGTGTAGTGGGTGAAGGGCTATGGTTTTGTTAGGCGTAGTGGGTGAAGGGCTATGGTTTTGTTAGGTGTAGTGGGTGAAGGGTTACGGGTTTGGTTCGGTGTATTGGGTGAAGGACTACGGGTTTGGTTAGGTGTCGTGGGTAAAGGGCTATAGGTTTTGGTTAGATGTCTGTGGGTTTTGGTTAGGTGTAGTAGGTGAAGGGCTATGGTTTTGTTAGGTGTAGTGGGGAATGGACTATGTTTTTTTTAGGTGTAGTGGGTGATGGGTTTCGGGTTTGGTTCGGTGTAGTGGGTGAAGGGCTACGGGTTTGGTTAGGTGTCGTGGGGAATGGGCTATGTTTTTTGTTAGGTGTAGTGGGTGATGTGTTTCGGGTTTGGTTCGGTGTTTTGGGTGAAGGGCTATGGGTTTGTTAGGTGTAGTGGGTGAAGAGCTATGGGTTTTGGTTAGATGTAGTGGGCGAAGTTCTGCGGGTTTGGCTTAGGTGTAGTGGGCGAAGGGCTATGGGTTGTCACCTTTAGTGTAGGTCCTTAAGTCCCAAAAGTGTTACCTTTAGTGCAGTTTGTTAAATTTAGTGCAGTTGTTACATTTAGGGTTCAGCAAGAATCTGATTTTAATATTTGAGAAATAGACATAGCTTTGTGAATCGTGTTGTGCACCTCGTGGTTCTCCATTTAAAGCTCAGTTTACCCATACACTTCATGGAAACACCCCCATTTACTTCAACTAACTACACCACATGTGCAGCCGATTACGAACAAAAACTAGTTTAATTTATTCAAGATGAGTTTCTTCAATAAATCTAAATTCTTAAGGGTGTATTGGGTGGTTAGTTTTCAATTATGGTCTGTATATTTGTGCAGAGGGGAGAAATAGGTGTTACGTGGTAGAAATCACATCATTAACATGAACTTAACTCGATACACTCTGAATTTTGAAAATAATGCATATTTTTTTAATTGCTCAACCGTAAGAGGAAGAAACCTGATATGTCTGAACTTTTAAACTGCGCTTATATATTCAAAGCGATAAAACGCGATTATAATGACATTAACTGGGGCGGATACAGGATTTGAGATTACGGGAACGCAACTTTTAAGAAACAACTAAATACACACACGTTTTTTCACCTGGTTTAAACCCCCAGCGGTCCTTTTTGCCACTGACCGTTCCAAGGCGGTAGCCTATTGTTAACCCTCTTGTGTTTGTGATGTCATATCTTGCCTTTTATTCATCTTTATAGTTGTTGCTTGTTTCTGTGTTTGTTTGTGGTTGACTGTCGTCCTTGAATGCTACTTTTCCTGTTTGATTTTTAGCTCGCCAGCTATGATGACCTCTCTTCGCCCGTCGTCTGTCGGATGTCGTTTGTCGTCAGCATTTAGCTTGTTTACACGATAGAGGCCACATTACTTGAGCAATCTTAACCAAGATTGCCCAGACTGTATGTGACCATAATATCTCGGACTAGTTCGATAATGGGCCAGGTCGGACCTGTAACCCCAGAGTTATGGACCCTGAATTAATACAAAATGCTGTTTTAGCTTGTTTACACGATGGAGGCAATATTACTTTAATAAGCAAATTTAACCAAACTTGCATAGATTGTATATGACCATACGATCTCGGACACGTACGATAATGGATCAAATCGGACAAGTAATACCAGAGTTATGGCCCCTGAATTAGCAAAAAATGCAGTTTTTCATCTTGTTTAAACGATAGAGGCCACATTTCTTTAGCAATCTTAACCAAGATTGCTCAGATTGTATGTGACCATAAGATCTCAGACAAGTTCGATAATGGGCCAGATCGGACAAATAATATCAGAGTTATTTCCCCTGAATTAGCAACAAATGCAGTTTTTCATCTTGTTAATACGATAGAGGAACGCCGTGTTGGATTTGACGATACTTAGCACATGTAGCAGGAAGCATTTGTATGATATCTAGTTGTGCATATTGCGTTTTTCCCGGTTCGTTGATTTTTCACGGAGTTACGGCCCCTTGACATTTTTACTTTAAATTTCTTGTCGGCGCTACTCCTCCTAAACTCCTTCTTGGATTTCGACGAAATTTGGCTCGAAGCATCGGTAAGATGTCTAGCTGTGCATATCGCGTTTTTGTTTCGGTTCGCTGGCTTTTGACGGCGTTATGGCTCTTTGACATTTTTACTTTAAATTTCTTGTCGGCGCTTCTCCTCCTAAACGGCTTGTTTAATTTCTATGATATTTGGCAGGAAGCATCAATATGATGTCTAGTGGTGCAAATCGCTGTATATCAATGAAATCTTGGACTAGTTAAAAAACAGCTATATCTTGTTAGTAATGACAAATGCATGGCCCTTGATTTATTGAAAAATGCTATATTGCATTTTCCTTTGTAATGTTAAATCTGTAGCTACTTCATAATGTTAAATCTGTAGCTACTTCATAATGTTAAATCTGTAACTACTTCATAATGTTAAATCTGTAGCTACTTCATTTTTTTTTTTATCTGATCTTTACTAAATTTGTTTAGAATATTAATATCAATAAAAGTTGCCTGATTCATATCCATCCATATACTCCCGCCCCCACCCCCACCCATATTTTATATTATTTATTTAATAACTTGGTTATTGTATATATATACTCGGTAAAAAAAGTTTTGGACCAGGGTATATAAAGTCATATAAAAATAAATCTCGTGGACAAAATTTAAGTATCTTTTTTTAGTAACCAAGGTCTACCCTACCCGGTTAATTTGGTACCAGAAACATTAAATTCCAAACAAGATTTGATTTTAAAAAAATATCGCGATCACACAAAGGGTCTGTAAAAAATGTTGCAAAATCCATACAAAGTAACAGTTACGGACACTTTCGAGTAACCAATAAAAAGATTATTATTTTTTCGCAAACTTGCATTGTAAACGATAATTATTGTTGATTGTTGATCTATTGTGAATTATCAACTGAGATAATAAGGGTTATGGTCGAATGTCATGGTTCAGCGATCATTGTACGGGTCCAAAACTTCTTTTACAGGGTATATATTGCTTCAGAGTAATCATATGTAAAAATATAAGAACCAATCAATCGGATTAATTCGATAGTAATTTTTTGTATACACTATTTGAATATTTTAACGTAATATGGATTTAAATTGTTTTGCCGTATATGTGGCTAGCATCCTCAACCTTCAGGTCAGTAAACAAATAATAGATGCCATTTGGTTAGTTGCACCATAAATTCGTATTAAATAGTAGGCCGTTAGGGCCATCGGGCTATCGCACCATCGCCATCGTACCATCGCCATCATACCATCGCCATCGTTACACTGAACAATCGCGCATCGACTTGTAAACGTCGATACGCGATTGTACAATTGGGTAACGGAACACTGTAGCAAACTGCCTGATTCCGATCATCTCTGCTGCATCGTGTAAATGTACGTAGATCAGCTATTTAGATGCGGCATTGATTAAAAATGAACAAGAAATATTAAATACAGTAATTAAGAATAGTTTGGCAATATATAGAGATACTAATGCGTCGTCACTAAACTCATGTTTATTAAATGTCGTTTTTTTATTATTTAAAAAGGTACATAACGTATTCAAATAAGATGTCAAAGGTTATGTCTATAGCTCGACTACTTAAATAATATGGGAGTTTTTGTTCGCATCCTGACCTTGGTATCCTCGCGTTAATAAAGCACGCTTATTTTACTGCGTGAGTTGGAGAGGGGTGTGACAATCGAATGGGTTGGGCGGGATCATGCGGGCGGGTAACAGGTTTTTCTCCTTTTATTTGCTTAAATTAAGTCGAACGCAAGTAAATATGATGAGTATATCTATAGCTGTATGAGAAAAATCATATATACTAGAAAAAAGCATTGCATACATCGCATGTACAATGCCAAAGGAGTGCAACAAACATAAGGGAGCAATGAGAAAGTCATTCATGACATATTATTGATATTACGTCCAATGTATACAAGATACAAATTTATACAGAATACAAAACAAATGCATAAACAACAATATCCCTTAATGCAGACGTAAGTTATAGTCCAAAAACAAAACAGAGGGACGGAGAGACGTGGTGCAATCCTAGTTCTACCGGTCAATATTGGGGACTATGTGTATGTGTACTACATCATGCATAATTATGCTATTCATAAGAGAACAAAACAGTTTGCATTCTGACTTTACTAAACGTGAAAAAACAAATAGATGAAACTAGGCGAATGTTCAATTAATCACTCAGCTTTAAAAACAAGACAATCGACAAATGGGATCGTAACTGACATATTGTCAGTACCGTGATTGTGTCAATTACGATCCCATTTGTCGATTTATCTCGGCGTGACCCAGTGGACGTGAAACTCCGGAGGACACATGTTCAAGCCTCATCGGCGCCACATATTCGTCGGTGCGTTCTTGGGCAAGACATTTTACATTAGCCTCGTCCATCGGACGGGCGGTCTCGTGTATTTGAGTCTATTTTCCGAAAAAGAACCAAAGAAATGCAGATTTAATAAGTTTAGACAGAGATCTAAGAAATAATGGTTTATTACGTCTCTGGTGTTGGGCCGGTTCCCGAATTCCGATCTAGTATGTCCCCATATAGGTCATATATGGGACGGCTTTAAAACATGCTCTTTACATATAAAAAAAAAAGGAGAAAAAAAAAATAGGCCATCTTCTCTTCACTGGTCACGTGAAGACTAACAATCCTAGCGTCCTATTCTGGAACTTTCAAATGCGCCAGCATGCGGTTGCCTTATATGAACTTCGTTATTGACGTTGACCTAACAGCGCGTTCAATCTACTTCTTTTTTTTTACATTCATAACTTTTTCAGTAGGAGTATGCCACGGTACCATCGCCGCCCTGAACACATTTTAGTAGAACTGGTCTTCCGCATACTCAAGGCTCTGGCTACGTCCTGCATAGTCATTTTGTACTAATTTCACGGTTAGATATTTTATACCTTCACCGTCATGGTCACGTGCTTAGCAACACTACTGGCGAGTAAATTTCAGCTCATATTTTCCGCAAAATGTGTTGTTTTCCTTTGACTCCTTCATTTTGAGAACATATTAGAGCAATAAATTAAACTATAAAATATTTTTTGAGACAAAAAGTGTCCTTAACTCAGGGTTATGTGCAGAACGTGCTTAAAATAATTAATTAATGACATTTCAAGACAAGGGTATGTTTTCCCTAGATTTTATGCATGGCTTATCTGGACTAAGGTATTAGGTTGACCTAAAAAATAAATTGGAAACCGATAACCGAAGGAGGGTTGCTGGACTAGTCTAAAACCTGCTCGCTATAGGCCTAATGCTTAAAAAAGACAGAGGTTACAGGCCGGACACTGCTATATTGTTCTGACTATTTCACGTACTCTCTGGATTTAAACCAGTAATTGACAAGAAGCCTATCTAGTTAAGGTCTTGCCAGGATCGTCACAGACGCATGGTTAGAAAAGTATGCAACAGGACCGAAAATCCGACGACCGTTTGCTATATTTGAACCACGTCATACTCCCGGGCCTTTCAATTTGCAATAGTTTGGCAGACTGGCATATGAAACGAGACACGGAGTCAATCCATTCAAGATCCTGCCGGTATCCAATCTCTCCCAGAGGCCATAACATTGACCTCTGTTAACGTTTAAGAAAGTAGCGATCACATGATAACACATGACCATAGCTAAAATATCAAAAAGGCGAACAGAACTTCAACACCGTGACACTACCAACTATCGGCTGCTAATTGACACGTAAACAGTCGAAAGAAACACGACTTATTTTCTACATTTTGATATATATTATGTAAATATCACATACTCTTGAGGGTGCCAGTGGATATTATCAACCCCAGAATGTATATTTATTTTATTATACCGAACAAATACTTCTATGACAGGTTTTAATAAGCGTTCTCCGATAAGAAGAAAATATTGTTGTTGTTGTTGAAAAAATCTATTTTTATAATAATAAAAAAATGATACCGAACTGTTTTCATCAATTATTTCACTGGCCAAATTCCGAGAATTATCTACAAATCTGGGCTGGTTGGAATCGCAGATGTTTTTCATTCTCGAAAGCGAAAACCGAAAACAATTCGATCAAACCGTTTTTCTGTGACAAGTCAGAATGCTTCGAAAAACGGGATTTCCAATTAGGTATACATCATTGTGGAACAAAATAAAGCAGACATTCATCGTTATTGGTGGTGATTCCCAGAATGTACCAGTGTCAATCAATTCAAACCGAGACGATTTCAACAACGGAACAAGTAATAAAGATAAATACCACGCTTACCTTTTTAAAATTGTTCTATTTGACGAGACATCGTCTGTTTAGAATATTCACTCCACCTACTGCCTCAGTGTATTTGTTCAATTGTATCTTGATCATATACGACGCTTGCTTTTTTTAAAGATAAAGGGAAAACGTTAAAAAAAGCAAACGTCGCATAGCCATATGATCAAGACTATTCAAAACAATTGCGGCAGGCGGTGGTTTGAGTATTCTAAACTGACGATTTCTCGACAAATACATCGATTTTAAAAAAGGTAAGCGTTATATTTATGTTTATTACTTGTACCGTTGTCGAAATCATCTCGGTTTGAATTGATTGACACTGGTACATTCGGGGAATCGCCACCAATAGCGGTACATATGTGCTTTATTTTGTTCCACAGTGATTTTGTTACAGTACAGCATTTTGCTTACCAGCACTTTCCAGTATCACGTAGCTCTTAACAACCTACCTTAAATTAAATTACTAACTTAAATTATTATACCGCACTGTAAACACTCCATGTAAAATCACCATACCCTGCCGGGTTGATATTTCGCCCTATCACCCCCAACGCGTCATAACGGATGATTGAGCAAAATCAAAAACAGGTTGCTGTATCGGTGCTGGGAACTAAAAAATAAAAATATTTTTTTTTAAAAATATATATATATATTAAAAAAAAAAAGTTCCTGTTATTTGTTGAAAACAAACATATTTTAATTTTTTCTGAAAAAATGTCCCAGAGTAATGTAGTTATAGACAAGGTGTGAAGCTCTCGCTGGTCAACATTTGATACCGAACTGTTTTCATCAATTATTTCACTGGCCAAATTCCGAGAATTATATACTAATCTGGGCTGGTTGGAATTGCAGATGTGTCATTCTCGAAACCGAAAACCGAAAACAATTCGATCAAACCGTTTTTCTGTGACAAGTCAAAACAAAATGCTTCAAAAAACGCGATTTCCTATGTATACGAAAAACGCGGTTTCCAATTAGGTATACATTGGAAATCGCGTTTTTTGAAGCATTTTGTTTTGACTTGTCACAGAAAAACGGTTTGATCGAATTGTTTTCGGTTTTCGGTTTCGAGAATGACACATCTGCACATATGGTGATTTTACATGGAGTGTTTACAGTGCGGTATAATAATTTAAGTTAGTAATTTAATTTAAGGTAGGTTGTTAAGAGCTACGTGATACTGGAAAGTGCTGGTAAGCAAAATGCTGTACTGTAACCCTATATGGGAACGATTTGGTGGTGCGTATTATGAATGTTTTGACGGCGGAGTAATATGCCAAAATACAACATTTATTCTACCGCAATAGAATTCTGAGCATAATTTACTGTATATTTAAAACATTCAAGCTGAAAAACATTTTTTTTTGTAATTTAAACATTTCATATAAAGTTAATTCAGAAACATATTATTGCAATCAAGACATTTTGCATTTCCATCGTTTTTCATCGTTTACAAAGATTCTTGGTATTTGATGAGACGTTGACAGAGATGTATGTGTATGCAAGG
This sequence comes from Cyrtodaria siliqua, assembly GCA_037043455.1. Lineage (NCBI taxonomy): Eukaryota > Metazoa > Mollusca > Bivalvia > Adapedonta > Hiatellidae > Cyrtodaria > Cyrtodaria siliqua. Next base: position 80,573 of record JAWPHD010011676.1, read on the forward strand.
AACGACAACTCTGTGTAGAGATTGGCCGGTATCCTTAAATTCCAAAGACCTGAAAATATGTGCAGCCAAAACGGTGCCCGCACCCGATTCTCTTTGAACACCGTTACGGTGCCCAACTGACCGATATAAAAAACGTCAGAAGCTGCTACCTCAACTGACTCTTGTAACATGGTCGGTGACATTTCCTTTGATGAATGCAAAGCATTAAATCGTTTAATTTAGGATAACTAAAGAGGAGTAGCTATACCATACTACAACTATCAGTTCTATTACTTGTAGCATGGTCGGTGACATTTCCTTTGATGAATGCCGAGCATTAAATCGTTTAATTTGGGGTAACTAAAGGGGCGTGGCTATACCGTTCTACAACTACCGGATATTGGAATTTAGAGTACGGTCACTATGACGTCACCGTTTTACTAAGTACACCATGCTACAAAAAAGATAGAGTCTGTCTCAGCTCGTTGGTTATTTAAACACCTCGGTGTTTAAATAAGCCAACTCGATGAGACCAGACTCTATCTATTACATAGAGGAATTTAGAGTACGGACGTCACTCTGACGTCAAAGTGTTACTAAGTACACCATGCTACAAAAAAGATAGAGTATGTCTCAGCTCGTTGGTTATTTAAACACCTCAATGTGCGTATAAACACCTCGGTATTTAAATAAGCCAACTCGCTGAGACAAGACTCTATCTATTACATAGAGTAGAGTTTAGAGTAAGGACGTCACTCTGACGTCACAGTGTTACTAGGTACACCTCTGACGTCACAGTGTTACTAGGTACACCATGCTACAAAAAAGATAGAGTCTGTCTCAACTGGTTGGTTATTTAAATAAGCCCAGACTCGATATATTACTTAACGTAGGTTTGTGGCGCAGATAGAGACAGGTAACCAATATGATATTTGTAAAAATGAAGCATAACCTACCTGTGGCTAAGAATAGTACCGGAATAGTCCATATTATTTTCCGCATTGTGACTTTCAAACGCATGTTATAAATTGACGATTAAAACAATATTGAAATACTTTGACGTGGTGTAAAACACTACTGATGAAAAACGTTGTTTCTTGACTAATAACATATGTTCTACCCTGTAATAAATTTCCGAACACTACTTCAAACTGTTACTATTTTGTTGTTTTCTTCAACTTCTGTCCTCCGAGCACGTTAAAG
>JAWPHD010011677.1:0-81735 GCA_037043455.1 Cyrtodaria siliqua
TACCTAATTCACCTGAAGACCAGGTCACACTGTTGCAAAACATGCGTTTTAGTTTTCTCTGAAATAATCACCCAGACAAAACAAAGAGATATGTTGTAACTCTAGATTATGATTGTGGTGGACATAGAATGATCAATATTAATCAGTTCATATATTCTCTGTAATTAACATGGATTAGAAGAATCATGATTGGGAATAAAAAATGTATGGAAATCCATAAACATATGTAGCCATTCACCACCAATATGCTATTTTTCGGTAACGACCATGTAAAAAATAACTTGCAAAAAATATGCAATCCCTTCTGGAAAGATGTTTACACAAATCTTAACATCCTATAAGATGTTAAAAACCTATTGTCATGGAAAGAGTTATTAACACAACCGTTATGTTACAATAATAACATTAAGATTGGAAGATCAAGTGTTTTTACAAAAGATGGTATGATAAAGGTATTTTATTTATTAATGATATAATGGATAACAATGGTAATCTTTTCTCTTTTACCCTATTTATCGAAAAGTTTGCTGTACATTCACATTTTTTAGAATATGAAGGTATGACTGCAGCAATACGATGCTACCTTCAGAAACAAAGTTTTGTTCATCTTGCTATGAGTTTAGAAAATCCAATTTGCCCATCAATAGTGTCCCTAATGACAAGCGCACAGAAAGGCTGTCGTCCCATTTATGATATACTTATTAAATCAAATGTACATCCAACATCTATAGCCAAAATTGGGGCAATATGGTATAAATATAGACAGAGATTGGAATGACTTATTCAAAATTCCTTTCCAATGTAAAAAATATACTAGATTACAATAGTTTCAGTAAAAAATAAACCACAGAATTACTGCTACAAACATCCTTTTGACAAAAATGAAGATAAACCATGATAACTCCTGTAGCTTTTGCACAGTGTCCCCAGAAACCATTACACATTTATTTTGGGAATGTAAATATATCAAAACGTTTTGGAATATTTTTAAGATTACTTAATGACAATAATATAATAGTCCAACCGGAATGGGCTACAAAAGAAATAATATTTGGGTCTAGTGAATATGACAATGTTCTAAATAAACTAATTTTGAATGCAAAAAATGCAAGTTAGATGGAAGATTAACATTGTTCGGAAATTTCAAACCACAAATTAAATACATATATCGAATTGATAAAAAAAAACGCAGTTAAAAGTTTTACATTTGATATATTTGAAAAACCTTGGTTGACTTATAAATACCTACTTAATAATTAGTTTTGTCTTAAATTTTAAGAGTTACACTGTGCAACACATATATCTTGTTCCTTGTTGTTGTTGTTTCTTGTTTTGTCTTTGTTTTGACAAAAGAAAAATTAAAAGGAAAATACCAAGAAAAATGTGTAATTATATCTGTTAAATTATGTTCCTCGCTGTTCCCACTGAATATGGAAGAGTCACACCTCCATAGAAATATCTTGTATTTTCTTTGTGTAACTAATTGTGGATAACACCATTTTTGTTTCACACAGTCAACTGTAGGAAAACTCAGCAGAGATGGTATGTGGATCTTGTATAAAAACTGAAACACTCATAGTTGATTATGTTAGCTTTGTATTTATCTACTTAAAACAATTCTTTATCCAAGATATATATGCTGGGTTTTGAAAAAATAAATATTTCTTTACAATTATCAATGAAGGCATATCAAAGTAACAAAATAAATATTTTGACAATTTTGTAAATGTTTACTTCTTTCAAGATTTAAAGGTACATACAGCAATCTGGTGTATTTGCAAATAAATTTCTTTTTGAAAGACCCTCAGGTTGCAGAGAACCCCTGTCCTCGAAATTGTATTTTAAATCTTCTTTTGAACCTTGTAAAGAAATTTTAAAATACCTCCCCATTTATATAGTTTCTAATCATGATATGCATTTTTTTCTTCTAAATATTTTGAAAACTGTTTATATATAATAAATATTATACATAGTACATCTATATCTCTACGGTTTGTTGAGGGGTGGCCCACCCGGACCCTCACATACCTATTTCGGGATGAATACATGGATTACCATTAATTTGGTGATCGAAATTTTAAATAAAAAGACACTGAAACGTTTTTTATCCAGATGTACTCGAACGTTTTTTTCCCTATAAAAATCAACGCTTAAAACGTTCACGACGTCGCGTAACGCTAATGTGTACCAACACCGTGCGCGACGTCTATATTAAATGCATATGCCGGACAATATATATTTTCTACTTACCTCACATATTTTATCCAGTGAAGTGACGAAGTAGTCATCGCAGACCACTGCGAGGGCGACAAACATATAGATGGCCAGTATAAAATGGAATATTATAGCACCATGTGATCTCTGATACGACGTGAACAGATCGGGTGGGAACTCGTGGTACGCTGAAATGTAAAAAGAAATTCCATATACATATATATAAGTGCATGCATGGGATAATCTTTTGCATTTATTTTATGAAAGATACACACGGCAATCTTGAAATATTTATTAAGTATTGCAATTAGGAATTCGATTTATTATTTTGACTTAACCTGCTTGCATATTATGAAGAATAAGATTTGGAGTTTTCAATTGCTTCTTCTTAATAAAACTACTTTTTTAAAAATATTATTTGTACACTATAATCAAAAAATAGTTTTAATACATATATGTATAAAAACAATTTGCTTTGATCTATTAAAATAATGATTATTTTCAAAAATGAAGTCGTGTAGGAAAACTAACAGGACGACGCGAATTAAGAAAAAAAGCAAGATGTTGCGATGAATATACAAAACATTATATAATATATACTACATCCATCATTTCCCCGTCTATGAGTATAGCCATACACTTTTTAAGTTCATACATTTATTACAGAAAATAAATGAGCGGCTTTTTTGCCACTGACCGTTCCATTGCGATACCCCAATTGTCAGTCGTGTTATGTTTGTCATGTCGCATCCGTTGTTTCTATGCTTTTCTTGTACTTGTTGTTTGTTTTGAATGCACGTTCTTAGCTGACTGTGATCTAGAAATGTTAGTGTATGTGTGTTTCTTTAGTTCTAAAGTTTATAGACACTCCACCAACATACTCGATAAGCCTTGCGTTGTCTTAAAGAGATGGGTACAATAGAGTCTGGACTTTCTAGAAATGTTACATTTCCAGTTCGACTTGTATACAGCTAATAGTGCTGCTATAGCTAACATCGCCTATTGACAGGTTAGCAAGGCCATCAAAAGGATGAGTCAAATGCGGATCCTAAGTTTGGCGTAAATATGAAATAGTAAGCATTTGTTTATCATTACATTACTTTTTATATTATATTGTTATATTATAGTGTGTATTTTATAAACAGATTAGATAACATTGCTGCCAAATATTACCGTACTAAGCGAACAAATAATAATAATATACCTATACACGTTTGACTTGTGCATATGTAAAGTAGAATACCGCTTAAGCCGGTGCTAGGGGGCGTGAGAGGTATTGCACATTATATTACCTCTCATGAACAGACTCAACAAAACCGAGTCTGCAACTTTTCTCTCTTGTTTGTGTTTGTTGCTTCCAAGGGATTCTCTTTTAAGTATTTATTATCATTCACACTAGCGTTTGTTTATTGCTGTGTGGCGGCCGTAAAAAGTCGCCCGGACTACAAATCAGTAGAGTTATTACTTACTTACAACAGGCTTGTGTTTGTTGCTTCCAAGGGATCCAATTTTCAGTATTTATTGAAGAATTTTAGTTTGTAAATTATTTCTTTTCGTTGCGAATTAAATACCTTAAACAAATAATTAAAATTAAATTAAATTACCGTAACTCTTTCGAAGATATAAAAAGGAATGCTCTTTAGAATGTGTGTTCTCAGTATAACAATTGATAGTCCAGACATTTAACCTCAAGCTCCTCCATCTATTGTCCATAGCCCCCCCCCCCCCCCCCCCATGCCCCCCCCCCCCCCCACCACCCAGATCAACAACAACAACAACAAATGACCATGTGCTTCATTGTATATTATATGTGTTTATGGGACTAAATGCGCTTCTCTTACATGTACACTCAGTAGATTTGAAACGTAACACATGATATTTTTTGAAATTCTTGAAATTCTAGAGATGCTAAAGATGTTAAAGTTAAATGTGTTTTAACTGAAAGAAGTAGAGCAAATCGTAAGAAACTGTTTATCGCCAAATGGTAACCTTTGGGACAAAGAGACTTGTGTACTAACATAAAATACAATCTTGATTTGAACAAAAATCCAGCGTACTAAAAATAATCGAAAATCAAAAATGTTGCGTTTTTAAATGTACTGAGTATATAAATACCTATCGCTCAAATCCCTGGTGGATTGATTGACTGGTAGAACATTTGTATTCGAACCCACACTCCAGTGTAGTTTTCCTGTTGTTTTAGTTGTTGACGTAATGTCTTTTATTGAATATGTTTGATTCAGACTCTTAACGCTGCGTCGTCGTCGATCACAATTAGCGTTGATGTTAGACGCCAATCATCAAGTTTCTCGTTTGCCGCACACATGGACGATACGACAGTTATTAATCATGTCGGATTGCAATAGCAGCAGACGACTTTAACTGATGTTTTAGCGCCTTAATAAGAAATAAGTAGTAGTACTAAAAGTAATATATGATCATTATTACCGGCATTGTTACACATGTCTTCCTGAACCAAATGTAAGAGCTATGCAATACTGAGGATCATTAATGACTATTCGTTTCATATAAAAATAACATATGAAATTATATTTATTTTGATTTTAAGTGTGTAAGCTAATTTTTAAAATAAGACATTCCAGCCTGCGAATGTACGTGTGCGTATGTTTGAGACTTCTGGGAGAAGTAATATTGAACAATGTTATTTTGAGAAGTACTATTGAAGTACTATTTTTACAAAATATTCTGATACGGTATAGACATTGTATCAAAATAATTATTTCTTTAAGCGGTATGTGCATGAATGCACTCTTTATATAAACGTTGTTTGTGCGCCAGGGCGTTAGTCTAGATCATCTGCGACGCTTGCTTCAAGACAAACATCTAGTAAATTTTTCTAAAATATTTTGACGCGGCAGCCATTTTTACCGCAATTTGGGGTCCTTTCGGATTGGCTTATACAGGCTCGCCTTATATTCAAGATACACAGAAAGGCAGAAAAACAATAAATTCATAAATAAACAAAGAGGGAAACTTCATCATTATATCTACGAACTAAATATGGATGGTCGAAACTACTATAATAATAAAAAAATAAAAATACGTAGCATTATTATTTGTTACATTCCTACCCGCGAACTGATGCTGTGCATCAACATTTTCGTGTTTAATGTATTCACTAAAATAAGGAATACCTAGCGATATTCGAAGTGTCCATTTAACAAATACAATAGGGCACCTTTTACATTACATGACGTCATCCGTTATTTTACATGGATAAGTATGACTCGTACATAGTAAGCCAATCCCGTCATTCTTCGGGATCAAACCTCGCAGTATTTCGACGGACTATTATGTTAAAAATCATGACATTTTGTTAGCCGGAAGTCAACGGGAGAGTATAGTGCACTGTTGCTATGTAAACAATATGGTCACATGGGTTGATGATTTGCATTGCATTTTGTTATTACAGAAGCGCTTTCATGCAAATAAACTATAGATAGGACAACTGGCATGGCATAACTTTGATATTACATGAGTTTCTTTTGGCGGAAATCTACTTTGATCTAGGATGACGCAATGTTAGTATGACTTAGTCAACATGGATTCCACTATACGAGTTCATGAATTGACCTAGATGTTGCGAATGTTGATACAGCTCAATGAAATCTGTATAATATGCAAAAAGAAGACGGTTGTCGAGATTACGTCGCATTACTTTCTTAAGTTTGTACACAATAAGCTGTATTTATAGAAATGCATACGAAGTGCATTAATAAAGCTTTTTGGGTTTTACAAAAAAATATTAACTTGCATAAAGTACGCTAAAAGCAGAAGAAAGATAATCCCCAACTTAATTCCATCGATTCCGCAGAAGTTACTGCGTATGACTCATTTGAAGAATTGCGAGTTTGATGATGCTTTTTGTTTGTTTTAAATGAAGATGAGAATTAAGTTTCTTTACCATTGAAACCACTTTCATATTTCATGTTTACATAACTGTTACATGTTTACTACAGAACATGCATTTCTCCCTTGACGTTTGCACAGACCTCACTCCAATCCTTTTAAAAGGAATACTTTTACCAATATTTGCGGTTAGTGTTCGATCAGCCATATTGTTATAAGCACTCATAGAGTGCAATCGATTAATACTTTGTCTTATTATATAGTGTGTCGTCTGTTAAAGATATCACTATTGCTTATCAGTCTCAAATCAGTCTGGATTTGGGAAACAATTCATCGGGAGAAATATCAGACTACTCAATTGGATTGAATATTATCCGAATTAGTCTACAAGTCTCATGTTATACACTCAATACAACGCTATTTCTTGAGTAATATTCATTTGTTAGAAAGGTGCCATTACAGAACCAAGCATCATGCTTTCACGTTATCATTCATCATTCTCTAGTGCTATATTTGTTAATATCAAAGCCTCTAATGAATTACAGGTTATTTGGTGAAGGCAGTGTTTATTACTGGTAAATGCACTTGAACAAGCCACACTTTCATTATTTTGTCTTTCAAAACTCTGTTTAAATGACAACGTGCTATCTTGTTTTCGGAGGCCCCTCCCCTCCTCCAGCATCCTCCATTCCCATTTCAGGATCAAATCCTGATCATTTGACCTCGATTTTTTATACTTTTCTAATGTTGGCCTTAGAGTGAGGTTTGGTGCACCCTAGAACCTGGTATAAACACCCAGTGGACATTTTGCCACTGACCGTTCCAAGATGGTAGCCCAATTGTCAACACGTGTTTGTGAAGTCTCATGTCTTTCTTCTTATTAACATTGTATTTGTAGTTTGTTCTAACGCGTGTTTATGGTTGACTGCGTTCTGTGAAAGCTACATTTCCTGTTTTACTTTTATAACTACTTTTTAGACATCGCCGGGCATGTTTGATTTATCAAGAGACTATGTACTCATGTGGTTGCAGTGTCGTAAATACTATTCAAAGTATATTTTCTCTGGATTAAAGTTTGTAAATCATGAATTTTCTTGCGAACGACCGAATGCTTTTTCCGTAATGAGTTTGACATTTAATCTATACTTAACTTCAACACTGCTTTTTGTTGATCTTTGGGATCGACGAGTCCAATAAAGGTAGCTTTGAAGGCGGTGCTACGGGGCGATGAGACGTGTTGCTTCTTACACATCCTCTCATAAACAGACTCAATGAAACCGAGACAGCTACTTTATTCTCTTGGATGTGTTTGTTGCTTCTAAAGGATCTCCCTTGTCGGTATGAATTTATACGGTCACAGATTATCGAAGTTTTCATGTACATTGGGAATGAATGAGGGCAGGTTGACACATAAACTAAAAAATACAGTTGGTACATGAATATATCTACTTTAAAAAATATTGAAAAAAATAAATATATAATATATTATATATATGCGTTTTTAAAGTCGTTCAGTGTACTTCCTTTACCATTGAAACTACTTTTATATTTCATGTTAACATAACTGTTACATGTTTACTACAGAACATTTTCTCCCTTGACGTTTGCACAGACCTCACTCCAATCCTTTTAAAAGGAATACTTTTACCAATATTTGAGGTTAGTGTTTGATCAGACATATTGATATAAGCGCTCATAGAGTGCACAAGATTAACATTTTGTCTTATTATATAGTGTCTCGTCTGTTAAAGATATCACTATTGCTTATCAGTCTCAAATCAGTCTGGATTTGGGAAAATCATCGGGGAAAATATCAGAATACTTTATTGGATTGAATATTATCCGAATTAGTCTACAAGTTTCATTTAATATAATCAATACAACGCTATGTCTTGAGTAATATTCATTTGTTAGAAAGGTGCCATTACAGACCCAAGCATCATGCTTTCATGTTATCATTCATCATTCTCTGGTGCTATATTTGTGAATCTCAACGCCTCTTATGAAATACTGGTTGTTTGGTGATTGCAGGTTTTATTACTAGTGCATACACTTGAACAAGCCACATTTTCATTATTTTGTCTTTCAAAACCCTGTTTACATGACAACGTGCTATCTTGTTTTATGAGGCCCCTCCTCTCCTCCAGCATCCTCCATTACCACTTCAGGATCAAATCCTTACGTACTTTATCATTTGACCTCGATTTTTATGGTTTTCCAATGTTGACCTTAGAGCGAGGTTTGGTGCACTGTAGAATCTGGCTTAAACATCCAGTGACATTTTTTCCACTGACCGTTCCAAGATGGCAGCCCTATTGTCAACCCGTTTGTGTTTGTGATGTCACATGTCTTGCTTCTTATTAATTTAACATGGTAACTGTTGTTTATTTCAAGACTCACAACACTATTATCTCCCTTGAATACTCGTACAGATAAAGGAGGTAGATACAAATAATGTTTCTTTTATCTACTTTTCAGGACTTTCCATTGTATATATTGATTTAACCCGGTTCTAAATCTACAGCATTTTAGGAAGAGATCACAGAAAAGTTCATGTTGATATAAGACTTGTTAGCTTATTCTTCCTCATTTTACACATCATGGATCTAATTACCACGTGGATGTATTTTTGTCATATTATTACGGTAAATTTTGATAGACCTAGTGTTAATATTTGCCCTTGACGGCCTTTTTGTCAAAGGCGGCAAACATGAAATTTAAACATGTTCAACCTGGTAAATATGTGTTAATTGCGTTTTAAATTGCAGATTTTGGATCAATGAAGAATTTAAGCATGGACATGCGTTGACATTTTGTTTATCTCTATGCCACGAACAAAAACATTACTACGGGACCCTATGGAAGATGAATTGTGGTGTGATACGTTTAACGCGTGTTTATGGTTGACTGCGTTCTGTGAAAGCTACATTTCCTGTTCGACTTTTATACCTACTTTTTAGACATCACCGGGCATGTTTGGTGTAGTAAGAGATCATGTGATCATGTTGGTTGCAGTGTCGTAAATACTATTCACAGTATTTTTTCTCTGGATTAAAGTTTGTAAAACATGAATTTTCTTGCGAACGACCAAATGCTTTTTCCGTAATGAGTTTGACATTTGATCTATGATTACCTTCAACACTGCTTTTTGTTGATCTTTGGATCTCCCTTGTCAGTATTAATTTATACGGTCACAGATTATCGAAGTTTTCCCGTATATTGGGATTTGAACAGTGGCAGGTTGACACATAAACTAAAGAATACAGTTGGTACATGAATATCTAATTCTAAAAAATATCGAAAATAATATTTATATATAATATATTATATATATGCATTTTTAAAGGCGTTCAGTGTACTTCCTTTACCATTGAAACTACTTTTATATTTTATGTTAACATAACTGTTACATGTTTACTACAGAACATGCATAAGCTTTAATTTCTCCTTTGACGTTTGCACAGACCTCACTCCAATCCTTTTAAAAGGAATACTTTTACCAATATTTGAGGTTAGTGTTTGATCAGCCATATTGATATAAGCGCTCATAGAGTGCAATCGATTAACACTTTGTCTTATTATATAGTTTGTCGTCTGTTAAAGATATCATTATTGCTTATTAGTCTCAAATCAGTCTGGATTTGGGAAAATCATCGGGGGAAATATCAGGATACTTGATTGGATTGAATATTATTTGAATTACTCTAAAAGTCTAGTTTAATATAATCAATACAACGCTATGTCTTGAGTAATATTCATTTGTTAGACAGAACCAATCATCATTCTTTCATGTTATCATTCATCATTCTCTAGTTCTATATTTATTAGTCTCAGGTTGTTTGGTGATGCCAGGTTTTATTACTAGTGCATGCACTTGAACAAGTCTCATTTTCATTAGTTTGTCTTTCAAAACCCTGTTTACATGACAACGTGCTATCTTGTTTTCTGAGCCCCTCCCCTCCTCCAGCATCCTCTATTCCCACTTCAGGATCAAATCCTTACTTTCTTATAATTTGACCTCAATTGTTATACTTTACTAATGTTGGCCTTAGAGTGAGGTTTGGTGCACCCTAGAATCTGGTTTAAACACCAAGTGACATTTTATCCACCGACCGTTCCAAGATGGTAGCCCAATTGTCAACCCGTTTGTGTTTGTGTTGTCTTGCTTCTTATTAATTTAACATTGTAACTGTTGTTTGTTTCAAGACTCACGACACTATTATCTCCCTTGAATACTCGTACAGATAAAGGAGGTAGATAAAAATAATGTTTCTTTTATCTACTTTTCACAGGACTTTCCACTGCATATATTGCTTTATTCTAACCAGGTTCTAAATCTACAGCATTTTTGGAAGAGATCACAGAAAAGTTCATGTTGATATAAGATTTCTAGCTAATTCTGCCTCATTTTACAAATAATGGATCTAATTTCCACTGGGTTGTATTTTTGTCCTATTATTACGCTAAATTGTGTTAGACCTATTTTTAATATTTGCCCTTGACGGCCTTTTTGTCACTGACCGTTCAAAGGCGGCAAAAATGAAATTTAAACATGTTCAACCTGGTAAATATGTGTTAATTGCGTTTTAAATTGCAGATTTTGGATCATTGAAGAATTTAAGCATGAACATGTGTTGACATTTTGTTTATCTCTATGCCACAAACAAAAACATTAATACGGGACCCTATGGAAAATTAATTGTGGTGTGAGACGTTTAACGCGTATTTACGGTTGACTGCGTTCTGTTAAAGCTACATTTCCGGTTCGAATTGTATACCTACTTTTTAGACATCACCGGGCATGTTTGATGTAGTAAGAGATCATATGATCATGTTGGTAGCAGTGTCGTAAATACTATTCACAATATAGTTTTTCTCGATTACAGTTTGTAAAACATGAATTTTCTTCCGAACGAACTTAATGCTTTTAACGTAATGTGTTTGATAGTTGATCTATAATTAACTTCAACAGTGCTATAATGAACACATAAATAGTATCGCCTTGATATCTGACATTTAGCAAACTAATTTGCAAGTTAATCAACAGTTAAGGGCAAATATTAAAATAGGTCTACAACAGTTGAACAATGCATTCATATTAAGAAATTAGCAGTATTAGGCCAGTGGACGAGCTATTGTAGAAAACGTATTGTACATGTTGGATTGATGTTTTAAAAGGCTATATAGTAAAACGGATCATCTAATAGTTTTACTTATACTGCTTAATAATGCCGACTTCTTTTTTAGAGAATATTACCTTCTGTGTATTTCTACTGGCCAGTTTTACTGGGATGGCAATTGGGTAACAATGATGTTTGGTGCACTCTAGATCTGGTTTGACATCCACCCACCCCATAAACATTGACTTGTATTTGTAAACGTGTATACTTACTTTGCTATAAAGTATTGATTTCTAAGATATTCCAGAAGATCATCACGGGACATTGTAACGGGATTGATCATCTCACTCTCTATTTTACAGAACGACCTTAAAATGGGTTTGCTGGCGCGATTTATTATTACGAAAAAACAGTGATGTCATTTGTGAATCCGTTGTACATTATCCTAAAGAAAGATGACTTTCTGTGCTGTTTTCGCTTTCAAAACAGTGTTTAGATTTCAGAAGCATGAAGCTCTTAACGACTTTCAATAATTGCTTAAAGTATTTGCATTTGTTTGTTAAAGCTGCAGAGTCTCGATATCAATCGATTTCTTCTTTGTAGGCTTGTCTTTATGTTCACCAGCTCATGTCAAAATCGGGTATTTAAGCGAGAAAATATAAGGCAGGACATCATTTATTGTATAGACATCGACCAGTGCACATAGTACCTGTACACAGGTAACATTATGATTTACAGAAGAAAAAAAAAAACTATTTCGAGACTCGAACACACTACCTTCTGATTTCAAGTCAGGTGCTCTATCCACTGAGCTATAACGCTTCTTGAGAAAATGGTATAAAACCTACCATTTATTATAAGTCAAAATAACATATTTGAACGCAACTAAAGATGAATCCATAAATATATAGTCCATCTTGTTGGACGTGTAAATTAAAATTGCCTGGTGTAATACTATATATGTTATCAGTATGAAACTAATATTCCTCCTCAAAACAACCATATCTCGACTTGTTATTTAGCGCTTGATGATTTTGTGTGTGCGGTAGTTATTACGTAATGCCTATTTAGTGTTGATAATGCTAGAACATACCAATACATAGCTGTGGCCTAGTGGTTAAACGTATGACCATCAACATTTAAAAGCGTAACGGCTGTGGTTCAAAGCCCGTTCGTGGCAAGTAGTTTTTTATTACATATATTCCGAAGCCGTATATTTATCGATGTTACCTGTACGAAGGCTAAATAAAAATGTGAGATTTTATGCATCGATTTTTGCCTTATATACCGACTATTGGGGTGTTCGTCGATTTGAAACTATCTTTACATGTGACTCATTCATATTCATGGGTTATTACCAGTTAAAATAGAGACTCTGTAGCTTTAAAGCCTATAGAATCAAATACCTAGACATCACCGTTTTATTAATAGCTGACAAACTTAAAAAAATATTGATCTTCAAACCACGATCCAGCTTTTTTGTTGCAACACAGACACAAATTCAAGAAAAATACCACTGCAACACTTCTATGGCTTATATATTGATATTGCCAAACTAGAGTGTGGCTCATTCCTATTAAATTACATTAAGGCCTCATATTGTTCCATATTATTCTTGTGCATGACAGTTATTGGATCGAGATCTACCTAAACTGACTGTCACGTTGGAATTTATATGAACGGACACACACCTTTTTAGAAAATACATAGAAGTTACCCGGATTTGAAATTCATTAATATCTTTTTTTCAGAAATAATAATAAAATTACAATGTGTGATGATGTATATCTCTGAATACATCATATCTGCTCTCACCGCTGAGGGTTCGAATCCCACTGGGAGCTCGACTTGTAAGTGAGGAAGTGTTGATTCTTACGGATGGCGGGAGGTGTACAGGTTTACCACCACTAATTACATGTAATCCTCCGAGGTGTATCGAATGTAGTTCCTATGATAAAAAGTAATCCCTCCCTTTTTGATGAAAACGGGCATTATAAGTAGGGGAAAACTGCCCATTTCTATTCGATTTTGTGGTTGTATGTATAAGAAGCGTTTAATAAGTTTTACTAGATCACTGATGAAATTTCGACTCTATGCTTACACTTTGTGAGCAAGGAAAACAGTCAATCAATGAAAACTGCTGTACCCTTGACCTGTTTAGTAAACAAACAAGAACTTTCTTACATGTCTTGCGACCCCACATTTTCTGGTGATTTTTCATGTGGAAAATTAGTTTTCTATATAAACATTACACTGCTGCATTATACATGCTTGAGTTGAATTTGCAGCAAATCATTAATATGTGACACTTTAACATTGGTGTCTATGGGGAAAATAATAAGTGGTATAATACCTACAGTACTGGTTGTACCCAGGAAAGTGGGTGGTCTGCCTCCACCACAAAAAATCGACCGACATATATAACCTTACACGTGTTAAAATTGACGTAAAACACCAAACATACAAACACACAAGGAAACAAACAAACAAACATCATAACTGACAATATTTGGTGATGTAGATCTCTGACTACATCATATCTGGCAATGTTTGGTGATGTATATCTCTGGCATCTGACAATGTTTGGTGGTATATATCTTTGGCTACATCATATCTGGCAATATTTGGTGATGTATATCTCTGACTACATCATATCTGGCAATGTTTGATGATGCAGATCTCTGACTACATTATATATGGCAATGTTTGATGATGCAGATCTCTGACTACATCATATCTGGCAATGTTTGGTGATGTCTTACTAACAACATTGTTTCTGGCATTGTTTGGTGATGTCTCACTAACAACATTGTATCTGGCAATGTTTGGTGATATATAATATTTCATGTTTGGTGATGTCTTACAGACTACATTATATCGTTTAACGTTTGGTGATGTCTCAATGACTACATTATATTGTTTAATGTTTGGTGATGTCACACTGACTACATCATATCGTTTAATGGTTGGTGATGTATCACTGACTACATTATATCGTTTAATGTTTGGTGATGTATCACTGACTACATTATATCGTGTTCTGTTTGGTGATGTCTCACTGACCACATTATATCGTTTAATGTTTGGTGATGTCACACTGACTACATCATATCGTTTAATGTTTGGTGATGTATCACTGACTACATCATATCGTTTAATATTTGGTGATGTATCACTGACTATATTGTATCGTGTTCTGTTTGGTGATGTCTCACTGGCTAAATTATATCGTTTAATGTTTGGTGATATCTCACTATCTACATTATATCTGGCAATATTTGATGATGCTCTTTGACTCTATCTACATCTTATCTGGCAATATTTGGTGATGTCTGTCTCTGACTCTGCCTACATCATATCTGGCAATATTTGGTGATATCTGCCTCTGACTCTGCCTACATCATATCCGGCAATATTTGGTGATGCCTGTCTCTGACTCTACCTATATCATATCTGGCAATATTTGGTGATGTTTGTCTCTGACTCTACCTACATCATATCTGGCAATAGTTGATGATGTCTGTCTCTGACTCTACCTACATCATATCTGGCAATATTTGGTGATGCCTGTCTCTGACTCTACCTACATCATATCTGGCAATATTTGGTGATGCCTGTCTTTGACTCTACCTACATCATATCTGGCAATATTTGATGATGCCTATCGTTGACTCTACCTACATCATATCTGGCAATATTTGATGATGCCCGTCTCTGACTTTACCTACATCATATCTGGAATATTTGGTGATATCTGTCTCTGACTCTACATGCATTATATCTGACAATATTTGGTGATGCCTGTCTCTGTCTCTGACTAAACCTACATCATATCTGGCAATATTTGGTGATGTCTGTCCCTGATTCTACCTACATCATATCTGGCAATATTTGGTGATGCCTTTGTCTGACTCTACCTACATAATAGCTGGAAATAATTGGTGATATCTTTCTCTGACTCTACAAACATTATATCAGGCAATATTTGGTGATGTCTTTCTCTGACTCTGCCTACATCATATCTGGCAATGTTTGGTGATGTCTGTCTCTGTCTCTGCCTATATCATACCTGGCAATATTTGATGATGCCTGCCTTTGACTCTACCTACATCATATTTGGTAATATTTGATGATGCCCGTCTCTGCCTCTACCTACATCATATCTGGAATATTTGGTGATATCTGTCTCTGACTTTACATGCATTATATCTGAAATATTTGGTGATGTCTGTCTCTGACTCTGCCTACATCATATCTATCAATGTTTGATTCTGACTCTATCTACATCATATGTGTATTTGGTGATATCTGTCTCTGACTCTACATGCATTATATATGACAATAGTTTGTGATGTCTGTCTGTGACTATACCTACATCATATCTGGCAATATTTGGTGATGTACCTACATTATATCTGGCAATGTTTGATGATGTTTGTCGTTGACTCTACCTACATCATATCTGGCAATATTTGGGGATGGATTTCTCTGACTCTACCTATAAGATATCTGGCAATATTTGGTAATGTCTGTCTCTGACTCTGCCTACATCATATCTGGCAATATTTGGTGATGTCTGTCTCTGACTCTGCCTACATCACATCTGGCAATATTTGGTGATGTCTGTCTCTGATTCTACCTACATCATATCTGGCAATATTTGGTGGTGTCTGTCTCTGACTACACCTACATCATATCTGGCATTATTTGGTGATGTCTGTCTCTGACTACACCTACATCATATCTGGCAATTTTTGGTGATATCTGTCTTTGACTCTACCTACATCATATCTGGCAATATTTGGTGATGTCTTTCTCTGACTACACCTACATCATATCTGGCAATATTTTGTGATGTCTGTCCCTTATTCTACCTACATCATATCTGGCAATAGTTGGTGATGCCTGTGTCTGACTCTACCTACATAATAGCTGGAAATAATTGGTGATATCTGTCTCTGACTCTACAAACATTATATCAGGTAATATTTGGAGATGTCTTTCTCTGACTCTACCTACATCATATCTGGCAATGTTTGGTGCTGTCTGTTTCTGACTCTGCCTATATCATATCTGGCAATATTTGATGATGCCTGTCTTTGACTCTACCTACATCAAATCTGGCAATATATGATGATGCCCGTATCTGCTCTACCTACATATCTGGGATATCTGGTGATGTCAGTCTCTGACTCTACATCCATTATTGCTGACAATATTTGGTGATGTCTGTCTCTATCTCTGACTCTGCCTACATCATATCTGGCAATATTTGATGATGCCTGTCTTTGAGTCTACCTACATCATATCTGGCAAAGTTTGTTTCTGACTCTATCTACATTATATTTGTATTTGGTGATATCTGTTTCTGACTCTATATGCATACATATGACAATATTTGGTGATGTCTGTCTCTGACTATACCTACATCATATCTGGCAATATTTGGTGATGTACCTACATTATATCTGGCAATGTTTGGTGATGTTTGTCTTTGACTCTACCTACATCATATCTGGCAATATTTGGGGATGTATTTCTCTGACTGTGCCTACGAGATATCTGGCAATATTTGGTGATGTCTGTTTCTGACTCTACCTACATCATATATGGCAAGTACTGACTACACCTACATCATATATGGCAATGTTTGGTGATGTCTGTCTCTAACTACACCTACATCATATCTGGCAATATTTGGTGATGTCTGTCCCTGATTCTACCTACATAATAGCTGGAAATAATTGGTGATATCTGTCTCTGACTCTACAAACATTATATCAGGCAATATTTGGTGATGTCTTTCTCTGACTACACCTACATCATATCTGGCAATAGTTGGCGATGTATCTACATTAAATCTTGCAGTGTTTGGTGATATCTGTCTGTGACTCTACCTACAAGATATCTGGCAATATTTGGTGATGTCTGTCTCTGACTCTACCTACATCATATATGGCAAGTACTGACTACACCTACATCATATATGGCAATGTTTGGTGATGTCTGTCTCTGACTCTGCCTACATCATATCTGGCAATATTTGATGATGTCTGTCTTTGACACTACCTACATCATATCTGGCAATGTTTGGTGATGTCTGTCTCCGACTCTACATATATCATATTTGGCAATATTTGATGATGTCTGTCTTTGACACTGCCTAGATTATATCTGGCAATATTTGGTGATGTATTTCTCTGACTCTACCTACATGATTTCTGGCAATATTTGATGATGTATTTCTCTGACTCTACCTACATCATATCTAGCAATTACTCACTACACCTACATCATATCTGGCAATATTTGGTAATGTCTGTCACTGATTCTACCTACATCATATCTGGCAATATTTGGTGATGCCTGTCTTTGGCTCTACCTACATAATACCTGGCAATTTTCGATTATTTCCTCCATCTTATACTGTTCAATGTTAGGTAATTCATTTGATTTGTTTGTTAGAATGGATTTGTTTTACGTCATTTAAAGCTACAAAGTCTCTATATCAATCGATTTCTTCTTTGTAGGCGTGTCTTTATTTTTAACTTCATGTTCACCATCTCATGTCGAAATCGGGTATTTAAGCGAGCAAATATAACGCAGGACATCATGTATTGTATAGACATCGCCCAGTGTACATCGTACCTGTACACAGGTAACATTATGATTTACAGAAGAAAAACAATTGTCTCTTTCGAGACTCGAACACACAACCTCCTGATTTCAAAGTCAAGCTCAGGAGTTGAAATGAGCTATAACGCTTCTTGAGAAAAGGGTATAAAAACTACCATTTATTATGAGGCAAAATAACATAACATATTTGAATGCAACTCAAGATGATTCCATAAATAGTCCATCTTGTCGGACATGTAAATTAGCATTGCCTTGTGTAATATTCGGCCTCAAAACAACCATATCTCGACTTGTTATTTACCGCTTCATGAGTTTGTGTGTGCGCTAGTTATTACGTAATACGTTTTTAGTGTTAATAATGCTAGAACATACCAATAAATAGCCGTGGTCTAGTGGTTAAACATACGTCCACCAAAACTTAAAAACGCAACGGCTGTGGTTCAAATCCCGTTCCGGGAAAGTACTTTTTTTATCACATATATTCTGAAGCCGTATATGTATCGATGTTACCTGTACGAAGGCTAAATAAAAATGTGAAATTTTTTACGCTTCGATTTTTGCCTTATATACCGACTATTGGGGTGTTTGTCAATTTGAAACTACTTCTAACGTGACTCATTCATATTCATGAGTTATTACCAGTTAAAATAGTGACTCTGTAGCTTTAAGCGCACGTGAGCCCATATATGATGGTCGATTTGTTTTGTGGTGAAGGCAGACCACCCCATTTTGTCCTGTGTAGACGAGTACTGTATAAGTCTCGCCATCCGTAAGAATGAACACTTTCTCACTTGATAAGTCAAGCTCCCAGTGGGATTCGAACCCGCAGCAGTGGGAGATGAGAACATTTTAGATACAGCGTCTTTACTATCCCGGCCACGGATGCGCTCCACTTGGTGATTCCTTGTTATCGAACACAATTATATCTGACATTTTGGTGTTTTTTTAAATAATGATTTTCGAAGTCTACACGCGACTCTAAACTACCAATACCATTTTCTTCCTATTACTTTAGTTGAAGAAACTCTGCTTGCGTCCATTCATATTGATTTGTTTATAACCTCGCCATATATTCGTCGTCGATCACGCTTTGCTCGTTAACGGGAATTCATGCAAGACGCCCATCATTCCGCCCTTTTAATGCCGTATAATGACTGTTAATTGTCAGAAAGAAGTGATATTTGCTGACAACCGGCAACACCGACGTGTTTACTGCTTTTACAGAGGTTAAATGCAAGCACTTTACATATAACTAAATTTCGTCTTTAACTTTGCCATATGAATATGTCTAAAAAATGAGAAAAATGGTCCTATAGGAATCACAGTACTCGAACGCAATGGCACCGTAGATCCGCGCCGTACCACAAACAAAGAACAAATTAACTATACAATGAAAAAGAAATACACAAACAGAAATACTGGTAGGACAGGGTTACCGACTTCGAACGGTCAGTGGGCAATATGGCCCACCAGTTAGCTTAAAGCTATAGTCTCTCTATATCAAGTGATTTCTTCATTGTAGGCGTGTCTTTATTTTTGTAACTTCCTGTTCACAAACTCATGTCAAAATCGGGTATTTAAGCGAGCAAATATATCGCAGGACATCATTTATTGTATAGACATCGACCAGAGCACATCGTACCTGTACACATGTAACATTATGATTTACAGAAGGAAAAATAGCCTCTTTCGGGACTCGAACACACGACCTTCTGATTTCAAGTGAGGTGCTCTATACACTGAGCTATAACGCTTCTTGAGAAAATGGTATACAAACTACCTTTTATTATGAGGCAAAATAACTAACATATTTGAACCCAAATCAAGATGAATCCATAAATATATAGTCCATCTTGTCGGACGTATAAATTAACATTGCCTGGTGTTATACTATATGTTATCAATATGAAACTAATATTCCGCCTCAAAACAACCATATCTCGATTTGTTATTTAGCGCTTGATGACTTTGTGTGTGCGCTAGTTATTACGTAATGCCTATTTAGTGTTGATAATGCTAGAACATACTAATAAATAGCTGTAGTCTAGTGGTTAAACGCACGGCTAGTGCGGGCAAGTACTTTTTTATCACATATATTCTGAAGCCGTATATTTATCGATGTTACCTGTACTAAGGTTAATGTAAAAATGTGAGATTTTACGTGTGTGTGTGTGTGTGTGTGTGTGTGTGTGTGTGTCTAAGGATTATAGTCCGTCCACCAAGCAACCGACAGGCGTTCTACCCGACGGTCAAGCATCGATTTCTCCTTATATACCAACTATTGGGGTGTTCGTCGTTATTACCAATTGAAATAGAGACTCTGTAGAATTAAATCGATTTTAAGTGTGCACAATCTCACTATTTTCCTGTTTTCTAAGCAGGGCGTTAGTGCCATTGCATTTCGTTGAACACGTCTTCGTTTTATTATAATTATACTTTAGGTAGATGATTTACGACGTATTTAGTGCTTTTGATTTGGTGCCATTTATTCATGTGGGGTGTGTGTTGGAAGAGACTGAACTGATTAAGTAGTAAAGAGTTCTAAATTAACCTTTCGTATTCCTATGAACCCTCCTGTATTTTAAAATGGGTTCTTTCATAAGGTGGCACTGTATTAGGCTGATCATACAGTCCAAATTTAGTCTAGTTTGATACATTAACACCACGTTTCAAGACAGCGAGGTTCAACACATAAAACGTTTAATCTTATGTATTAAACTTACCTCAGGCTACATGCCTTATGATTATACCAAAATTTACAATTGTTCAAAGCAATGATTCTGAAACACAATCATTTACAATGAGCTCCAAATACGGGCTCCTATCAACATCCGTTGGTATCTAAATAACTAAACAATTGGTTCGAACTTTACCTACTATATAACAATATATCCGCAATAAAGTAAAATGAAGAGTCTGAACACGATCTTGCAAACTCTATCACTTAAAAGCTAAGTGTTTTAGCATCATACGTCGAGCTATGTTAATATTGATGTATCAGCCTCACAGGTTGGGCTGGACACTAGCCTGAGCTATCACCTAGATAACTATCCGGTTGCGAACGTATGTTCAACTACTTTGAACAGTTTGTATCAACCTACAACGGTTCAACTATCAGCATCAAACTCTGAGCTGTACTTATTCTGGCCTGTCCCTTGTTCGAACGTACGTTCTAGGCATACAGGAAGTAAATCACTGTGGTATTCATGCCTGGTGTAGTCGAAAGGAGCTCCCAAATATATAATCCCTACCTTTTTTGTGATAAAAGGCATTTTTGAGTATTTAAGGCCTGTTTTTCTGGCTGAAATGACTTTATTGACTTGTTTGTGATAGCTAAAAACCATTTGCATGGTTGTATGATGATTTTATTTGTCAACTTGACAGTTTTGAAAGTGAAAGTAGAACACATTTAAGATCAGAATGTTATTTTCTTATATGCCACATGACCCCTACTATTCTCATCAGTTTCCTAGAGAGGCAGGTCTCATGACTTAGAACATGTAAAATTAATTGTTAATTAGTTGTATCAGCGTTAAACAATAGCGTTTAGGATATGCGTCCAAAAAACAAAACTGCCGATACAACCTGTTATTTTTTATATCAATATATGTTACACAATAAAAACGCTGTTGTTTAACAGCACTGGATGAAAATATCGAGTCATGGGACACCTAAGTTAAGTTAAAATTATCGGCCATTTATGTTCATTCATAAAAAAATGTAAAGAAGAAAACATGAGGTGACATGTAAATACTATCAATTGATTTCCACAGTGTTGTTTATAAAAATCCGAATAATTACATCGTAAAATGCAATTATGTTACAGCAATTCAATCAAAGAAATTTCATTTCTCGTAAACTTTTTGCTTTTTGGGGACTGTTAATCAAAAATATCACTACGCGTCATTGGGACTACCTCGGTGGTTACCATGATAGAGGACATCAGACATGCTGCGATTGTACTTAGTTTTTCTAAACATTTTTATTTTTTTAATACTTTCAATGAATTGGAATATAATAAAGAAATACACACATGTAGTGTAATAACTGTTTCATTATACATGTTTGTTCATTATTGAAATGAGTGTACATTGTTTCGCAATAGGTTAACTTCCGATTGTTGACAGTTTCAGTTTGGCGAAGCAAGGAAATAAACAAATCTACATTTTACGCATTTCTTCTCCGATTTTGGGGTAAGTTTATGCTTTATGCATTTGTTTGTTCAGTATACCATCATCCGAACTGTATAATATCTTAGGAGTTGTAGTAAAATGGTAGGTATACAACTTTGTTACCTTTGTCTGCGTTTCCATATGCAAACAAATGATAGTAAAATCATCCAGTAAAACGTTCTACATGTGCTGGTGTACTATGTCAATAAATATGGTGGACTGTCGGAAACTTCATCTGAAGGAATTTTATAAAAATAAACAGAAAATATCCTCACACCACTTACGAAGTGTATTTATGGGTGACATTGTTGCATTTGTTTGAGCATATATGTATATCTTCCTTCTGACATTCTGACAAACCCTTGTTGGTTATATATTCTGGCTCGACACATGAATATAAAAGCATGACTTTTCATTGCAAAGAAAATAGTAAACGTTTTAGGCGGAAAATTGGTCAAGCATGTGGTAGAAACTCCAATTTCCATAAGCGAAAAATATAAATTGAACAGTTGAGAAAAGAAGAGAAATGCAGACTGTGTAATAATGATGCAGACTGTGTTATAATGATGCAGACTGTGTAATAATGACAAAAGACAATTCAAACCCTACCAGTTAGTGCGCAAATAAGTGTATACAAATGGTGAAGCGTTTACGGTAATTGTTATCCGTAGGATTCCACTAACAATTCTGAGGAAAACCAAGCTATGTCCCTTAAGTTCCAAAGGTCTTATATTTGAAAAAATAAATATAAAAAATCGGACAGGGAAAGTAGCATTCAAGGAGGACAGTCAACCACAAAACACAGAAACAAACACGCAAACAGACAAACAAGAAGGCAAAAGTAATAATAAAAGCAAACGACATCACAAACACAAAAGGGTTGACAATAGGGCTACCGCCTTGGAACGGTCAGTGGCAAAGTAGGCCACTGCGGGTTTAAACCGGTTCTAGGGTGCACCAAACCTGACACTTACCCTACTGTCATCCCATTAAAACAGGACAGTGTAAATAAAGAAATCCCCGCCATGATCTAATCTCTAACCAGCAAGGCAGCATCAATAGGCAATATAAGTAAAACACAAATATGCTCGTGTAAATATAATACAAAAAAACAATAGCCTAGAAAGCCACAATGAAGGTACTCAATGACTTGGTAGAAGCCAGAGCAACAAGAGAATAAACCATTAAGGGCACGACAAGAAAGAGCATAGACCAACATCAAACGGGCTTTAGGTAGACGTCATCATAGGTCCACAGCCTGTCCGGTCATCGTACAATTAAAGAGGAAAGCATAGTGGCGAACTGTAAAAGGGTCCACCACCAAGCATGCAGTACGTTGCAAAATGATAGGGACATAACTTCTTTTGATAAACTTTTTAACAAATTTAACAAAGATAGTATGAAAGTGAAAATGACCAAGAATCTTACGAAGTTTATAAATCACATCACCATAGAAGTCAGGTTGTGATAGTCCTTGTCACAGAAGAGTCCTTAAATTACTTTTATATTTGGAAAGAAGATCTGGGTTACGATAATAAAAGTTTGCGTAGGTTTTACCAATTTTATGGTAACGGTAACCCTGACATGAGCACACAGAAAGTGACAGGTAATATGATTGTTAATTTAGACAATCTAATTATAGATATAAAAATCGAACAGGAAAAGCGGCATTCAAGGACAAATATAAAGATAAATAAAAGGCCAAATAAGACATCACAAACACAAAAGGGTTGATAATAATAGGGCTACCGCCTTGGAACGGTCAGTGGCAAAAAAGGGCGTTGGGGGTTAAAACCAGGTTCTGGAGTCAACAAAAGCGAAACAGTTAGCATTAGAAGGTAAACCGCCAATTGTTCTGAAATCGGAGATAAGGCCAAGTGGACTGTTTATTGTGCTATTAATACAATGTAATGGTTGTATGAAGGAGTTTGCTGTTGAAAGTAGTAAGAAATAGCAGAACGGCCTCTTTGATATTAATGTTAGAACGGTATGTGAAACCATCAGTACAGGTGGAGGGCCGGCCCAGTTAAATGAAACTTTAAATTGTATGGATATTCCATCAATGAGTGGCCATATGTTTGATACTATAGAACATGAAATTGGAAACTGGTGGCATAAAATATAACAAGAAGAAGTGACAAAGACAGGAGTAGAAGCGAGAAACAAAGCAATTGAAAGGAATGACTTTCACCAGGGCATTCCTTTTATTACTGTTATATGTTGTGGCGGGTGGTTAAAGCGGACTCACAAGCATAGCTACAATGCTTTAGGATGTGTAGACGTGATATTTGGGGCAAAAACCAAGAAGCTTTTATACATTGGTGTCCGAAACAAACAGTGTAATTTGTTAAAGTGCACAAAAAAGGAATTGTAAACAAAGGGAACATGACTGTTTCCGTAATTGGACGGAAAATTCCCAGGCTATGGAGTCGGATAATAATTTTGAATGGATTTTTGGAAGCAGAATCTACACTGTCTGGGGTAGCGCAATAAAAAAGCTTGAATGTGAAAACCATACCTGCAAATGTATCCGTGCGAAAATTGGTGCAAGAAAAATGTCACTACCAAGGTAAAGGAAATTTGACTGGGAAAACAACTGTGAGATTAACAACTGCTCTCCGGTGTGCTATCAAAATGAGAAGCAAAGATAACAATGCACAGAAACTTAAACATGATATAAAATACTCAATATACCATATCTTAGGATTCCCTGACAGATGTTCCGATTTCTGCAAAACCAAACAAACACGTTCGAAAACAAAGTTAAGTGCAGAGTGTAGTGACGATGAAAAGAATGAAAATTCTATAGATGATATATTTACGGAATAAGTGGAATACTGGACTGTACCCTACGAACAAGAGTTGGAAGCATCAAGGAATGGGGTGAAAAATGAAGTACCTTTAATTGAAATTCAGGAACAGATAAGGGATATTTCGGTAATTTTAAATCGAGTTGATAACAGAAGTGAACGATTAATTGGTAACTTGACCACTAATCTGGCAGAGAGCTGGATGTCAGTAAGATCCACATTTGATGGTGGCAAAGTCAAAATAGCTGTAGTCTTGGGTCGTGGAACACTAGATGTTATTGAGGTGCATTAAGGAAAGACTTGGGACCGGCGTGGTCACCCATAGCTTTCCAAAAGGCAACTGAATCCCAAGCTGGATTTCACTTTTTTTAAATCGGCCGGAACGAAAACGCTGAAAATAAAAAATTGTGAAAAGTACAGGTCCACAGACAACAGCAAAATTGTTAGACGCAAAAGGAAACTGCAGTCTGTGAAAAACAGTAGTAACAAAAAGGCAAAACTGGAATATGGCAGGCAGCCCACTTGATGACAGTAATGATGTATCGGAAGATCAACTGAAGGAGCAATTCATGGATACAAAATGTGAATAAAACGGAAAACGAAATTCTACAATTAAAACAAAAAACTAGAGAGCAAAGTCAATCAGATGGAAAACTGAAAGAAAATAAGGATCACAAGTTCAAACTTTGGTACGGTTATTTCCAGACGATCAACACATGTTTCTCCAGCTCTTGTAAAGAATATGCCGTATTCGAATTTAACACTATAAGAGAACTCGCGCAGGAAGATGTCACAATTTTAGAATATAAAAATCAAAAACAAAATGTTCAGGTTACCAAAGTAGGACTGGTTGTTTGTAAGTTTCACCCATGTTTGGCTGCTTCGCCTGATGGTTTAGTGAGAGAAGAAACAGGAGATGGATTGATTGAGATAAAGAATTTATTGCGGAATAATAAATACTCGATCAGGGAAGCTAAAAGTAAGGTCTCCAACTTTTGTCTGGAAATAAACAGCAACAAAATGCAGTTAAAGCGAAAGCACACTATATACATGCAAATTCAAGGGCAGCTGAATAGAGTGGAAAAAGAATGGTGTGATTTTGTTCTGCGCCGCACAAACCCATATGAAATGTTCAGTGAAAGAATATATAAAGATGAGGTTTTCTGGAGACTGGAGAAATGTTCTACCAAAGCTACGAGCCTTTTACTGCAGGTTCCTTCTGCCGGAGCAGGCATAGAACGTATTCAGGAATCATGAAACCACAATCGCCATTGGTAAGTGTGCCTATGGTGTATGCGTGGCAGTCAATATACTGCCGTAGTTATTACGCCAATTAATACATTACAACTTTAAAATTTTCAATCTGAAATATATGTATTGCCCATTTCTTACTATTTATACAAGTAATGATAAATTTAAACATGTTTGAATCATTTCAATAAATACTGATAAAGGTGATCCTTTGGGAGCAAAAAACACAATTAAGAGAATAAAGCAGCAGACTCGGTTTTATTGAGTCTGTTTATGAGAAGTAATGAAAAAAGCAACACCTCTCACGCCCCCTAGCACCGTCTTATCCTTTGGCCACATGTAAACCATTTCAATGAAAAGTGATGATTTCAGGAAACGGAAATTTAATGTCAAAGTGGAAAAAGTATGTGGTTTGTTAACATTGTTATCACACCATTATCTAATTATATTAAACAAAGAATCAAATATTTGCCTTTATAATTTCAGTATGAACCACAGTTGGCACCACAGTTGACTTCTTCATTATGAGAACACAGAAATCAAGCAGGAAGACCACAGCACATGTTGAGTCAATTCCTCCAGCAAGTTTAGCATCAACTAGTTCTACTCAGGTATGTTAGAAGCATTGTATTGTATGTACGGTAATGTTTTTACATGACCACTACATGAACAAATAAATATATAAAGTATTTATTGGAAAATTAACATTATTTTTTCCTCAGGATTCATGAAGCAAATGTAAATATACATGTACACCCATTAAACATATACTGATGATGTACATGTACTTTCATGGGCAACATCAAGGTTTATATACTCAATACTAAATCTACCTTTACCACACTGCGGTGGTGGCATAATGGTAGAGCAGAGATGCACCGCATGCATGAGGTAGTGGGTGTTACCAAACAATCAATTTATACACATGGTAATAGTAAACTGAATTGAATTGAATGTTGTTTAACGGCTCATCAACACAGGTTATTTAGAGCCGCCCCAGAGAGAGGGGGGAATAATAACTAGGAATCCGGGAACCGTGCCCTACTCTTATTATCGAATAGATTCCTATGGTTCTTTAACGTGCTCGGAGGATAGACCGATACACGGGACCGCCCGGTTTACGTCCCCATCCGACGGACGAGGATAAGGGAAAGTGTCTTGCCCAAGAACACACCGACCAAACACTCAATGGCACCACGGAGGATTGAACGCCACCGACGGCGCCACGCCATTACCCCCCTCCTCTTGCTTGACGCTCAGCATATAACTGGTAGTTCTAGGACTCATTCGCAACATCTCGTACACTACTTCACAGCATGACTCGAATGTAATACGGATTTTTCCATATTGGTTACGTCATTCTAGCGTGAAGTGCGTCAAATTCCCGCCAAAACGAATTTGCGTTCAAAATCAAAGTTATCTTCAACATTTGGCAATGTCATTTAGCCGATTGCTCCATCTATAGTTTATTTACGTGAAAGTAGTGATAAAACCTTCATCGGTATTGTAAATAACAAACATTCAACTCAAATCATACATCAACACGTGTGACAAGCGGCCATAATGTTTATGTAGCAACAGCTTAGCACTATTTTCTGTGCCGTTGCCTTCCGGCTAACAGAATGTTAAGATTTTGAACATACTGAAGCGCCGTGTTACACACGAGGCGGGATCCCGCAGAATGACGGGATTGGCCGAGCGTTCACGATTGTTCTAGGACTAGTCTGCACTTTGTCAGTATAATGTGATTGGGTGTGGTATGATGATCATGTCATGTGGGTACGGCGTGCTATTCAAGTGTGGCAGCACTATAAAGTTGAGCATACAGCTGAGCTGTTGAATGGAACAAGAAAAGGGAAAACAAGCATTACGTTTGTTAGGAAGAACATGCGGCATCAGTGCGGCATCAGTGGATTGTTGATGAGGACACACAAGAAAAGCAGTAGTACACTGGAGTTGTAGTTTGCGTTGTTAAAGGTATTGCATGTCATAGTAATAATGAAATTATTATCCATAAACTGTACAAGCTGCCAACTTTGAAGTTCTCCGGCCATGTTTTGTTTCATGAACATGTTTATGTTAATTTAAATCGAAATCAATACACAACAATAGATATTTACAATTCACACACTGCAATATCTGAGAAAAGCGAGAATAAGATTTTATTTGATGACGTAGAAAACTTTGAACAAGTAAATTAATCTACATGTAAATGTATTTATCAATTATCTGGCAATAGTTGTGCTCATTACCCAGTGCAGTCACGCAGTGGTAAAAGTAGTATCTACGCCATACAAATAATACTTATTTTTACATACAACAGTAGCGGTTTACAATATATGTTCTCCCCGAGACTATCAAGAAATGTTCGTATGATGTTTAAGAGTTAAATTGTTAATTGTTAATACTACAAAAACGGTGGCCATTCAACTTTAAATAATTGAAATTGTAAATTGGTCATTGTTTGTGGATTGTGTGCGTGTGTAAAGGGCATATAGCATTGCCTATGTGCGTCCCCCTAATTGTTATTTTGTCCGTCTCGAAAACCTTGTCGATAGATTTGAGAATTTACATAATCCTTACCTTTCATATCAACAGGTGCATATCAATTTGGCGTCAACATAGTGTTGCAGTACCGCTGCTGTTACAGCCGGTATTTCTTCAAGTTTTAATTTAAAGTCACTCTCCCGCCAACAACAGGCAAATTTTCCAACAAATGTAAACAGGTTTTAACCCTACTAACTATACGATACATGTACATATGTAACTTACAGGTGTTGAAAATCGGAACTCGACAAAAAACATAACCACCGAAACCAGCCAGGGAAAACATCGCCCTGTCGTGCTTTCAATTATGAGTTACCAACTCTTAATTACATAGGAAATAGAACTCAAAATAACGAAGTGGCTGATGTTTCAATACTTATATATGTATTTTCAAAAACAAATTTTCACATGTGCTGTTTTAAAGACTTTATAGTTGATGTTGTTAATACGGGTTTTGTAATCGCATTTTAGGCAAAGACGGATCTCCTTCTGCAGTATATGATGTAAAGTATGATGGTGAAGACGGTGCTTTTGAAGTGGAACATCTGTATGAGTAACTGAAAAACGGTACCTTGCAATTCGTCGATGTAGGTAGGAAATACAAACATACATTTTCACACAGTCACCAACACATTAACTGCTTTGTCTTATTGTGAAACAACGTGAATAACATTATAAAACAAATCTAAATGGTATTGACCGGAATGCACTTTTAGTTAAATACATATTGCAGTGTCAAATCTGTATTAAAGGGAAGTAATTGAACAACAGATGTAAGTTTTATAAATATGACAGACATGTTCAATATATGCTTTTAGGATTTTTCCTTGTATATGTGTTCTATAGGTATTCAGGAAATCTTCACTGACTTTAATATTAATTTACAAACTATAATTATGCAAATTCCTAAATAAGTTTTGCATTTTCCTTTATTGTGGAAATGGCACTAATTGCACACCATACCATACATTTGGAACTTCTTTGTTACAGGAAAATACAGTGTTGAAATTTATCTTTTTCAAATACAGTGTGGTCAGAAAAATAAGGATTATAAAGTTGTCCTAAATTTCAAAGTTTATTTCTCCTCTACATATTTTTTATCCTTAAACCTACTGTGAAGACCAAAATAAACCTATATGCTGATAGAATCATACTGAACAAATTGCCCTCCACCAGACGCAATTAAACTCCTTATAGGCCAGTAATTATAGCGGAAAATAAGAGTCAAGGTCAAACAAATTCCAACAGATTTTATTTTAGGATTTTTAGAATCACTGACATGTAATTAGTTTCAGAAAAAAACTCCTCAAGATAAAGGTGATGGGAAATGCTAAATTTTGGGGTAAAAGTTGCGTTTTTAAGAAAAAATCTCCGGAAACTGGAATAATTTTATAAAAAATCATTTCAGCAAGTAAGAATCATTTAATAGTGCGGAAATGCTCTTCCAAATGCATCTCTATGAAAATCAAAGTTTTATAGATGGATACGAGGTTAATAATATGAGATTTTGGGGCAAAACTTGGAAAAAATGAATAAATCCTTGATTTCTGTAATACATTTGGTGTTACTAGGCTATAAATGAAAAACATACTAAATGAGATGTAAAAAAATAGTTTCTTACTGTTTTGCACAGAGAAGGGTACAGAGATGTCCTAGAAAAAAGTTGTTTTTAATACGAGGATCCGAAATACTTTATTTTTGGGTCTAAAAATGTGTTTTTCATTAAAAAAAAAATGCTGAAAACAGGTACCATTTTGTAATAAGATGTTAGAACATAAAGGTTATATTGCACCATTGATTTTCCTTCTTTGTTTTATATAGGACGAATGTTTATCAAGAGATAAAAAATGCGCAGTAGAAAATTTTAAAACACATATCAATCAAACGATCGAGCGTCCGCCAATATAAAAATGCAATAACAACATATAACATGTAAGAACAAGCCAATCTGTTGAATGACGTCACGTTCTATTTTGACACGTCACAGATAGATTTACCCCATTTCTACTTTCGTTTTACTGTCTATGTCAATTATAATTAAATATCACAAACAAACACTAATCAATGTTCACAATACATCATTTGGCTGAATTATAGGTAATAATAACAAAAAGCAATCAAAAGTATGCATTTTGTATCACTAGTAAGACAGGGAAACGTTTTTTATTAAGCACTATTTGACTATACACCACGGAAGCACAAATGCAATGGTGCAATGTAAGGTAAACTAATCTAATGGAAGTGATAAAATGGTGCACAATTATATATACAAATGTTTCATTGTATCGTAAGTTAATGTGAAAGTTCTCATTGTGAGATTTTGGGGCAAAATGTTGAAAAAAATGAATAAAATCGTTGATTTCTGTAATACATTCGTAGTACAGTGGCCCGTTTTATGGAACATCTTATGACGATTTTGCTATTTAAGTCAAATTATTAAATTTATTGCTATAAAAAAGTTCAAAAACATGTTTTTTAACATTCTAATACATATATTGTTCATTTAATATTTACACCCTTAATTGTTTGCTTCAAATGCTTTTAAGAAAAATGATGGAAGGTATTTTATTTTGACTTGAAAATACAGCATATTATATTCATTTCATAGTGAGGAAACCTTCTTCCAAACCCATCTTCATGTGAAACACGGAATCAGAGATCGATAAGACGCTAATTAAATTAAAACAATTGTCCTTCATCAAAAATCACTGAAAAAGAATCACAAATAAGTATTTCAACAAATATAATTGAAATGAAAAAATGATGTATAAAACGTACATTACATATGTTTGATAATATTAGAACTTAGAAGTGAATAAGATGCTCAAATTGCGAGGTCAGGGTCAAAACATGGAACAGAAATGGAGTAAAACACCAATGTTTTTGTGATACAATCAAATTACTGGGCTTTAATAATGAAGTATGTATGAACTAAAAGAGACATTTGTAAGAAATACTCGGTCTACATTTGGAATCACAACTATGTGTTTCGATGAAAATCTTAACATTGTGTTATCCGGAAGTCAACGGGACAGAAAATAGTTCACTGTTGCTGTATTATAAACAGTATGGCCGTTAGCCACACATGCAAAATGTAAGATCTGCATTGCATGTTTGTTACTACAATAACGATGAAGGTTATATCAGCGATTCCATGTAAATAGAATATATATAGATCTATCGGCCAAATGACATTGTAAAAACTGGTGATAATTTTGGGTTTGACTTTTAATGGCTTTTGGAGGGAATCTGCTGGGGTCTAGGGCGCCGCCATATTTGTATAACAAAGCCAGTATGGATTCCTTCTACACAAATTCGAAATATGATTCTATGGAATTTATCGAGCTGTTGCGAATGCTAAGAGATCATTTCTAACGGTTTACCACAAAGCAATGAGCAACGATGTGTCAGTATCAAAGGGTATGATGAATGGAAATGCCTTTTTTTTTGCGAAACAATGCAGTTTTCATCAACATTCGCTGAAAACCAGAATTGTTTTTAAAATCGTTTTAGCTTAAACAAAAAAACACAATGATGTCACAAAATGTTTCACTATTCAATGTACATAATTATATCAAAGTTTTTCATTGTATTTGAAATTAAGAAGAATGCTCAAACCGTGATTTTTTTGACGACTTGCTTAACAGTTGCATAGAATCAGCCTTTTCATACACAAAAAACTTGAGTATAAACTAAAAGGTGTAGAAAGATAATTTTCTTGTATCAGTTTGTTGCATTATAATAAGTGAAGTGTTGCGCATGTGCACTACTGTGTCAGAAATAAGTCCACACACATACGAGGCTTTATGAAAAAAATACAAAATATACATGAACCGATTTTCAAAAATCATTTGAGCAGTATAAACAATATTTTGGGAGTTATGAAATTTTGCCTTATATATGCACTCGCCCAGTTTCATTATTTCCAGATTGAAATAGATATTCACATTGCGGACATGTTGAAAACAAGTATACTCAAACATTGATAATTTTTGTAATTGATAGGGATAGTGGACTAGAAGATTTTCATGTGTCTAGAGTAAAATATATTTTTACTTTTTTTGTAATGATGAATAAAAGGATGCATGTTGGAATAAATGTCCTAACCCCTGTGATGCTATGAACTGTTTTGGTATACGTAAAACATAACATTTTCAATTGAGTAGAACAGTAATTGAGTGTATCAATAATTTGCACGTCACAGATGCTATTGTATCTGTAACCCTGAATGAAATGGGGTTAACACTCATATTAGGTTATATTGGGAATGCAATTTCAGATGGAGATGAAGGGTGAAGGTTCCCATCAGACATGCCTCCGCAAAGGAGCGAACCCATGCGGGGCAGAGTATTTGAGATGTAGGATAAAGTTTCCCATCATGCATGCCTCGGGAGCGAACCAATTGGGGCAGAGGCCTGTGGCTCCAAAGCCATGGCCATATCCAATGGGCTAGCGAGACCTCTTGTTTGTAACCAAGCTTGTATACATATGTAAATACATTATAGCTTTTTATAGAGTGCGAGGCGTTTAGTACAAAACACAAAGTTTATATTAACTTACACAGTTATTTTGGAAAAATAATAATAGTGATGGATATGCATGTTTTACAAGTGTAGTAAGACTAGTGCTATAGCTGAAAACACCAGTTGTGCAAAGCTTGTACCAAACATTTTCGTACAAGGGATGTCTGATAGTTAGCTAAACATATGGATTATCCCACTAGTAACACACTAGTCTTCCATCACAATCATCATCTTTTAAATAACATATATACTTTGGAGTTTTCAACAAATAATTGCTTCTCGGAAGTGTGGGCATTGCATGATAATGAAAGGTTATATACATTATGAACAACCAAAACAATGTAATCAGAGTGTACATTTATAGCATTGAATGTTTAACAGGTTTTTGTAGAAAGCATGGAATCTCATGTACGCAGTGCCAAAATGTAAGCTCTATGAAATCTATAGAAATTGAGATTCATTTAAATTAATTTTTTAGTTATTAGATCACTCTTTTCTTACATAAACAATCAATAATATTAGGTGATGTCAACAAAAGCTCCTACAACTTCGACATTAGTATTGCGCAAAATTTCAAAATTGAATTTCATACAGTTATTTTGAACGTGTTTTTAAAACTTATCATACAGTTTCCGGTGATCTTTTTCATTAAAATGTAATTATCACACCTAAAGATAAAACATATTGCACCCTTTTAATATAAGTTACCATATATGCTATTTAAATGAGTATAAACCCTGTTGTAATGATTGCTTGAGAAATATTTCCACCACATATTCAATGAAGTGTATACAATATGTGTATCAAAAGGTTATAAATACATACGTATGTAATTACGTCATGTTTTTCCTTCATTATTTCATATATAAAATTTCCAAATGATGTAAACATGATCCATGGTAGTAACCATTGTAACTAGACATTTATTCAACGGACCTTTTGTTTGCTACAGACCTTAAAATTGAGCATCTAACTAAATTTCTGATACTATAAAACATTTGGATATATGCATATAAAGGATAATATCACTTCAAGTAGATAATGATTATGTATATTCAAAATATATCTTAACAATGATTCCTGTTTACAACATTTTTTTTATGAAAAAACATTTTGCCACCCGAACATAATGCATTTTTTAACAGTATACGACTGATGACTTTGTTGGGGCGCATCCTTGCATCTTGCTCTATGGAAAACCATTATAGATTATCATTTTATAATTCATTTGCCTACTTCTTTAGCTTAAAGGCCTGTACTACGACTGTATTACAGAAGTCAACGATTTTATTAATTTTTTCAACATTTTGCCCCAAAAGCTCACAATGTGAACTTTAACATTAACTTACGATACAATGAAACATTTGTATATATAATTGTGCACCATTTTATCACTTCCATTAGATAAGTTTATGTTCAAACATCTTATTACAAAATGATTCCTGTTTTCAGCGATTTTTTATGAAAAACACAGTTTTAGACCCAAAAATAAAGTAATTTATATCGTCGAATTCTAAAGGACTTTTTTTCTGGCTCATCTCTGTACCTTTCACTGTGCAAAACAGTAAGAAACTAAGTTTTTACAACTCATTTAGTATTTTTTTTAATTTATAGCCTTACAACACCAAATGCATTACAAAAATCAACGATTTTATTCATTTGTTCCAAGTTTTGCCCCAAGATCTCATTTTATTAACCCAATATCCATCTATAAAACCGTGATTTACATATAGATGTATTTGGAAGAGCATTTACGAATTGCTAGAAAATTCTAATTTGCTCGAATGATTTTTTATAAAATTATTCCAGTTTCCGGAGATTTTCTCTTAAAAACGCAACTTTTACCCCAACATTTAGCATTTCCCACCATCTTTATCTTTAGGAGTTTTTTTCTGAAACTCATTACATGTCAGTGATTCTAAAAATCCTAAAATACTTTCTGTTGGAATTTGTTTGACCTTAAAACCTATCATTACTAGACTATTAGTGTGTCCAGGCAAAGAGACAGAGAAAAATATCAACGATCTCTTATTGGAATTCTCAGATTTATATATAATCGGAGTTTCTCACGCTATGAGATTTAAAGTGACGTTGAGACGTGCAGACAACAACCTTTTGCAAGTAAGTAGAAGTGTTTGTTTATCCTTGCCA
Organism: Cyrtodaria siliqua; assembly: GCA_037043455.1. Taxonomy (NCBI): domain Eukaryota; kingdom Metazoa; phylum Mollusca; class Bivalvia; order Adapedonta; family Hiatellidae; genus Cyrtodaria; species Cyrtodaria siliqua. Next base: position 35,295 of record JAWPHD010011677.1, read on the forward strand.
TTGGCAACTTGGCCTTTTGGCGAGCTTTTCAATAGAATGTCGATTCATCAATCAGATCCAGTGGAGATTACAAGATACAGAAGAAAATTTAAGAACAGTTAAGTTCGTGGCAGGTGGGTGAAGAAATCTATCGTTGATAGTCTTTAGTAGATTAAAGTCGTAGAAGATTAAAGTTGATAGGCCAATAGAATGACAGCAAAGTTGGTAAGTAGGTCAATTCTACTGCCAGCGGCAAGTAGGTCAATCCTGTTGATTGTGAATCCCGAGATGTTAGTGATGTCCTGGAGCTGGCATAAAATGGTAGACGACTCCCCGGAACGTCATTCTTTACGTTTACAGCGGTTATGTTTCAACGTCTTCCATTCTGTGTCCGCTCCAAAGTCCCCTCAGTCATTTACGCTGTGGTATGTTGGGTTATTAAATCTCCATAGTCTCCCCATAGTTGATATGGTGACGCCAGCATACGACAAGTGTAGATCTCCTAGGTGACTATCGGTGTGCATCATTAGTATCCGTTGTAATTATAAAGCCTCAGTAGATTACAAAAAACGGCCCTAAGACGGCCACGGTCTCACCCTAGTGTGGGATGCAGACCCAATTAGAACGTATTGTCGATTTTGTAAACACAAGCCATTTGGCACAACCACGACGTTGATGGTAATCACGTTCTAATCGATCGATCCCCCTGCAGGACGCGTCGACATCGCTTGTAGAGTTGAGGATGGACACGTCCTCCTGGTTTGGTGGTCTGAACGGGAATAAACCTTTTGCAATGAATTTACCTTAGTTTATAATCACAACCTTAATATCTTTCAAACTGCCTCTTAAATTAACCAAAACACAATAACAGGGTAATCATAAATATTAATTCGAGCAATCTTAATTTCAACATCTGAATTATTTTTACCACAAATAAATGAATATTTATTCAACATAAATACCCAGGAAATATATAAATATATATATATACATGCAGTACCTACTGCAAAACTTAAAACAAACGTTTTGTCAACGTCACATTATTCAGAAATAAGGTTCCACTACGCAGTTTATTTTTAAGTTTCACAGAGTAGTTTTGAAATATGATGAGTTACGACTAAACACGGCTGCTACAAGTTTAAACGTTAAACGTCTCTCAAACTTAAAACGTGGTTGTTAATATGTTCTTTCATGAATGTGTGGTATTTGTTTTGTTTTACTTTATATCAGTTTGTCTTTAAATGTCAGTAAATCGATTTTTGTTTGGAACACTTTAATTAAATACTAAAAGATCATCCTCTGGAAGCAACAACATAAACAAATGAGAAGAATGTAGCAGACTCGGTTTTAGTGAGTCTAGTCTGAGAGGTAATCACATTTGCGTTTTTTTCCCTTTCCTAATGCAAATTCTTCGGTTGTGTTTGTCTAAACGGATTATTGTGAAATTTTCAAACGGTGAAAGATCATTTATTGAAAACGTGATGCTATTAAGTGTCTAAATATGGCGTGACGCGTACTCAGGTTTACATCTCAAAGATCACTGTGATAATTTGGGTGCAAATGATATATACTAATTGTAATACTTTTTAAACTTGACAAACTTATAGATCCCATAGGTTACAGTTATAAACCATAAACATCACCCAAAGAACACCCACTTATTTACAGTTATAAACCACGCTCATTAATAAAGCTGCATAACTATAAAAAATAGACTACATAGCAACCAAGGAGCATCCACAGTATTCCCAATTAGAAAAATTAGACTACATATTAACCAAGAAACATCCACAGTATTCACAATTGTAAAAAAGACTACATAGCAACCAAGGAGCATCCACAGTATTCACTATTACAAAAAAGACTACATAGCAACCAAGGAGCATCCACAGTAATCACAATTATAACAATTATACTACATAGCAACCAAGGAACATCTACAGTATTTACAATTATAAAAAAAGACTACATAGCAACCAAGGAGCATCCACCGTAATCACAATTATAACAATTATACTACATAGCAACCAAGGAACATCTACAGTATTTACAATTATAAAAAAAGACTACATAGCAACCAAGGAGCATCCACAGTAATCACAATTATAACAATTAGACTACATAGCAACCAAGGAACATTTACAGTATTTACAATTATAAAAAAAGACTACATAGCAACCAAGGAGCATCCACAGTATTCACTACTAAAAAGAAGAAGACTACATTGCAAAAGCAACACAATGTAAGTTGGAGGGCCTTGGATATTTTTAAATTCAAAAGAACATAAAAAAGGAGCAAAAGTCGGCTTTATTCAGTATGTTTAAGAGAAACGTGAATATATATACTCTTCTCACGCCCCTGTCACCGACATTAGTGAAACTTAACTCTAACAATATGCCAATGGACACGCACTTTTGTAATTCATTCCCATTTGTGTGCTTTTGATATTGACCTCGCAGCCGATATTGAAAACATGGTACTATAGAAACCACAGCACCCAAACGCAATGGAACCAACACTGGTTCGAAACTATTATACATGTTTGTTGGGATTCGCCATTAAATACAATCTCCATATCTAAGTATAAATTCAATCCAATGAAATTAATCTATTGCCTAGCAATGCAATATACTACTGTCGGTGACACTATTGGTGTCCATGGCAGACACTATTGGTGTCCATGGCAGACACTATTGGTGTCCATGGCAGACACTATTGGTGTCCATGGCAGACACTATTGGTGTCCATGGCAGACACTATTGGTGTCCATGGCAGTATGTCGCGGTCACATCAGTATGTAGTAACGCTTTTAAGAGAACATTTGAAGGAAAACATTTTTAAATATCTAGCTTTTAACACAGGGTGTAATGAGTACAGGTTTCATTTACTTTAAATCTTGAACTGAGCTGTCACCATTTTTCATAATTGTTTATAATTATCGTGACTGCACATTTGATATGCACATTATGTTTCTTGTTAAATTATGCTGAAGCCATGGCCAGTTTATTCCAATAAATATAAACTATTTATATTATTGTGTTTTCTTTCACAGCCCATCGTCAATAGTGTCAATTAAGGTGGGTGTAACATGGGAGTTCTGCAAATAAATGTTACACTGGAGTTCGGCAATATATGCAACATTATAGTTCGGTAATAGATGTAACATTGGAGTTCGGCAATAGATGTAACATTAGAGTTTGGCAATAGATGTAACATTGGAGTTCGGCAATACATGTAACTTTGGAGTTCGGCAATAGATGTAACATCGGAGTTCGTTGATAGATGTAACATTATAGTTCGTCAATATATGTAACACGGGAGTTCGATGATATATGTAACATTGGAGTTCGGCAATACATGTAACATTGGAGTTCGGCAATAGATGTAACACAGGCGTTCGTTGACATATGTAACATTTGAGTTCGGGAATAAATGTAACATTGGAGTTCGGCAATAGATGTACACAGGACTTCGTTGACTTTTGTAACACTGGAGTTCGGCAATAGATGTAACACAGGACTTCGTTGACATATGTAACTTTGGAGTTCGGCAATAGATGTAACTTTGGAGTTCGGCAATATATGTTACTTTGGAGTTCGGCAATATATGTAACACGGGAGTTCGTTGATATAGGTTACATTGCACCATTGCGTTTGTGCTTCCGTGGTGGTGTATAGTCAAATAGTGCCTAATAAAAAACGTTTCCCTGCCTTACTAGTGATACAAAATGCATATTTTTGATTGCTTTTTGTTATTATTACCTACATTCAGCCAAATGATGTATTGTGAACATTGATTTGTGTTTGTTTGAGATATTTAATTATAATTGACATAGACAGTAAAGCGAAAGTAGAAAAAAATAGAACGTGACGTCATTCAACAGATTGGCTTGTTCTTACATGAATATATTTATTGCATTTTTATATTGGCGGACGCTAGATCGTTTGATTGATATGTGTTTTAAAATTGTCTACGGAGAAAAATGCGCATTTTTTATCTCTTGATATACATTCGTCCTATATAAAACAAAGAAGGAAAATCAATGGTGTAATGTAACCTAAAGAGAGCTAAATGGGATAAATCGATCTCTCTTGGATTCATACTTAAAGTCGAATTTCAGATGAAAACTAGTAAGCAGAGCTCTGAAACAGACACTGCATTTGCTTTTATGTCGGGTTTGAGTATATTTAGTCAGTTTCGTGTCTAGCAGCCGTAATTTCGAGTTTCAGCTTTTTGTGGGTCTTAAAATGGCGTGCCTGGGCTACTGCTTTAATTGAAGTTTAATTCTTTGGTATGGAAATGTAGGCTGCTGTTTGTGGAACATGTTTTCAAAACTTTATCTTCAAAAAAAAAAGTTTGATAGGTTTGCCACCACTAAATCTTTCCCCTACCCCCCGAAAATAAGATATTGTGAACAGTTTTAGACGGTTTTAACATGTAAACTATTATTAATATCCATAAAAACAATGACTTTGTAGCGTACGGCTATTATCAATTTTGATTTTAGTGGAATTTGTGGCATGTTTGAGAGTGTATACTCAACTAAAAATAGATAATATGCCACAAATTGAGAAAACACGTTTTGGTGTGCAAATCTGAATATTGTACATATGCAAAGTCCTGCTGGTTACTAAAATGCATGTTTTATTGATGTTTATTGAATTATTTTGATAATTTGACACATTTGTCAAGTATATTGCCAAGAAATGTTATTTCATATGACAATTCGAATAGTATAAAACTAAAGAAAAAAGTCTTTGAATTTGGTAAATTTCAACTTTTTCTATGCATCTTCAAATGTCCATATCTCGGCCAATGCTTGTTCGATTAACACAAATTATGCATTTTTGAGCGTGATATATAGCTGAGAATATGAAAACTTTACATTTAAAAATTGTGAATTGTGTGTGGTTCTCTTTAAGGTTACATTGCACCATTGCGTTTGTGCTTCCGTGGTGTATAGTCAAATAGTGCCTAATAAAAAACTTTTCCCTGCCTTATTAGTGATATAAAATGCATACTTTTGATTGCTTTTTGTTATTATTACCTATAATTCAGCCAAATGATGTATTGTGAACATTGATTTGTGTTTGTTTGAAATATATAACTATCATTGACATAGACGGTAAAGTGAAAGTAGAAATGGGGAAAATCTATCTGTGACGTGTCAAAATAGAACGTGACGTCATTCAACAGATTGGCTTGTTCTTACATGATACATCACCCCCTGTTTTTATTGCATTTTTATATTGGCGGACGCTCGATCGTTTGATTGATATGTGTTTTAAAATTTTCTACGGAGAAAAATGCGCATTTTTTTATCTCTTGATATACATTCGTCCTATATAAAACAAAGAAGGAAAATCAATGGTACAATGTAACCTAAAGAGAGCTAAATGGGATAAATCGATTTCTCTTGGATTCGTACTTAAAGTCGAATTTCAGATGAAAACTAGTAAGCAGAGCTCTGAAACAGACACTGCATGTGCTTTTATGTCGGTTTTGAGTATATTTAGTCAGTTTTCGTGTCTAACAACCGTAATTTCGAGTTTCAGCTTTTTGTTGGTCTTAAAATGGCGTGCCTGGGCTACTGCTTTAATTTAAGTTTAATTCTTTGGTATGGAAATGTAGGCTGCTGTTTGTGGAACATGTTTTCAAAACTTTATCTTCAAAAAAAAAAGTTTGGTATGTTTGCCACCACTAAATCTTTCCCCTACCCACCAAAAATAGGATATTGTGAACAGTTTTAGACGGTTTTAACATGTAAAATATTATTAATATACATAAAAACACTGACTTTGTAGCGTACGGCTAGTTCTAGTTCACAGATATAACATTTAAGCTCGGTGACAGATGTAAAATTGGAGCAAAGAGATATATGTTATAGTGAGGCTCAATAATACATATAACATTAGAGCTCGATCTAAGGAAGACAGTGTAATTTCGCAGGCATTGATAATAAGGGATTACGATAGACAATATAACAATTGGCTAACACTGTTATATAAAACACCTTACTTTGTTCCAGGACAATACCAGTAGTATATGCTATAAAACACCGCGTTTACTTATGGGTAAACCAATTAAATGCGAGTTTAACGACCATAAATAGCAAACGTAACAAGGGTCATTTCCCATAATGTTAATGGTATTTCATGTCATTTGCCACTTATAAAGCCACATTCACATGCAGAAATTTACTCATGTAAGTATTTTTTTGCATATGGAGTATATATACACATGTCAGTAAAATTATATTTACTCTGTGTTCACATGTGATTAACGTTCTGTGTGTACTTTGACATTTACACCCAGCATATGCATCACGGAGATCTGTCTGTCTTCAGCAGCCGTCATAAATAATAATAATAATAATAATAATAATAATTTTTATATTTATTTCGGTTAAAGATCACAGCCATATTACATACAATTTCATAATGTTACAGTCAGAATTTAAATTAATATTAAGTTATATTTTCTAAGATAATGTATTTTACATATTAAAAATGTAATTTATGTTTTAAGAGCACACTTTAGCTTAAAAGAAAAGAAAAATACTTATTTTAAAAAAACAATAATACAGAAATATTCATAATAAAACAACATGATCTTTAAACCATGGATAGCCCATGAAAGCCCTAAGGCTTATTTCCAGTGGGTTCCATTGCAAAGACTATTAATTTCAACAAGAGTGCAGCCTATATACATACGCCCGTTTGCTAAAGGTTTGATGTTAAAACATTTCCTAAGTGTCAGGTCAATATGACCTAAAACTTTGACCTTCTAACAGAAACTGATAGGGGGTGTTGTTTAGCGAGAGTTGCAAGACTGTAGGTCAAATAGTTTGTGAATATCAGCCAGGAAAGAATGTGTCATGATCCGGTCACAGTGACCTTGATATGTTTGACTTACTAAGCATAAAATCAATACTACAGGTTGTTGTTCTAACATGGGAATCATTTCTGTAAAGTATCAAAATTGTCGGCCTACTAGTTACAAGTTACAGTGGGGAAAATGTATCTAGGATTCTGTCATTGTCAGGTCAGTGTGACCTTGATGACCTATTCAACCCAAAAACAATACTCTTCTCACTAAGACAATGCACCTGTTAAGTTTAATAAAGGTGGATATTATATGTCCAGCTTGTTATTTGGAATGAGTATGCCCATATGAGGATATGGTGACCTTGACCTTTGACCTACTAACCCCAAAAGCAATAGCGTTCCTCCTCACACCAAGGATAACGGGCCTATATACAACGTTTATGAGTGTATACATTATATTCCTGCAGTTATCACTTGGAATTTTAATGTTGATTTGTCCTTTGTCCTATTGATCCCAAAAGTGACATAGTTTCTCCTTTGACCAAGGGCAATGTACCTACGACGTTTCATGAGTGTGTGTTTTAAGGTTTCAAGGCTATTTAGCGGAATGTGTATTTTCATGTAAGGTCATGCTCACCGTCACCTTTGACCGACTGACCCCAGAGGCAATAAGGTTCTTTCTCTCACAAAAGTCAATGTACATATGAATTTCATGAATGCGGGTTACAGTTTCGAAGTATTCACGCGGTATGCATATTTTCATATAAGGTTATAGCGACCTTGACCTTTGTCCCCAAAAACAATAGCATGTCTCCTCTCACCTACGGCAATATACGGCTAAAAGTTATTTAGTGGAATGCTTATTTCCATATACGGACATGGTGACCTTGACCATTGGCCTCCTGACCCCAAAAACAATAGAGTTCCTCTCACCTAGGGCAACGTACCTACGAAGTTTCATGCGTGTGGGTTTTATGGTTTCGAAGTCAGGAATGTGTGTTTCAATATAAGATTATGGCGACCTTGACCTTTGACCTACTGACCCTAAAACAATAGGGAGTTCTCATCTCACCTAGAACACTGTACCTATGGAGACTCATGAGGAGTGTGAGTGTTATGGTTTCGAAGTTGTCGTCTAGAATGCCTAATGGTTTACGGACAGTCGTACGGACGACCCAATACCATAACTAGAGGTTGTTTTTAATAAAAACAGATGTCTACCACACCGGGGAAAAGGCCATAAATCGGCAAAAGATCATTCACGTGAAACACAAAGACAATATGCGCAACTAGGCCTGGTACTGAAAAACCTTGCCAAGTTTCGTTGAAATCCGGCTAGGTGTTCAGGAGAACTAGTCCGGACACATTTTATGTATTAAAACCTTTACAGAGCCATAACTCCTCCAAAAGTTAACCGGAACACGGCGAAGATAGGCCACTAGGCTTGGTATAGATCATCCTTTCCAAGTTTCGTTAACATCTGGCCAGGGGATCAGGAGATCTAGTCCGGACAAAGTTTATGTATTTAAACCTTTAAAGGACCATAACTCTACCAAAAAAACATTCAACCAGAACACAGCGACGATATGCGCAAATAGGCTTGGTACAGTTTCGTTGAAATCCGGTCAGCGGTTTAGCAGAACTAGTCGGGGGGAAAGTTTATTTGTGTGTTCAAACCTTTAAAGGGTCATAACTCTGCCAAAAACTATTCAACTGGAACACGGCGAAGATATGCTTAACTAACCTTGGTACTGATAATCCCTGCAAAGCTTCGTTGAAACACAGCCAGGGGTTAAGTAAAACTAGTCCGGACAAAGTTTGTGTATTAACGGGCCATAACTCCGCCAAAACATCACTCAACCAGCACATGTCGACGACATGCACAACTAGGCTTGGTACTGATCATCCCTGTAAAGTTTCGTTGAAATCCGGACAAAGTTTGTGACATACAGACAACAGACAGACAGCACAAAACAATATGTCTCCACTCCACAAAGTGGGGGAGACATAATATGTCCCGTTTTCGTATAAAAAAGAAGACTGACTTTCCAAACTTGCACCTAGTTTTATTTTTGCAGATGAACCGCTGGTATGTTTTTCTATTGCAGCCATTTTCAACCAGGGAGTCCGTACAAATGACTTCTATTAAATATGTACACAGTGTATGTTATTGGCTGGCTAAAGTTTTATGATGATGATACAATACCCCACTACTGAGGTAAATAAATGGGGAAAGGTGCGGGACACGAACCCATGACCCCTCGCTTACAGGACGAGTGCTTTACCAACTGAGCTAACCGGGCCACCGGGTTCCCAATATCACCACATTGTTTTGGGACATGAAAAACATCAGTTTGCACATGTATGAATAGATCTGTTGACATGACACAATATTCTTAACAAGTAAAGTTACTTGTGAGCAAATACACTTTTGCATCTATACGTATTCTAGGGTGGTGCAAATATACTTTACTCACGTTAATTTACTCCAGGAGTATTTATACTCACATATGCAAATATGTTCACATGATAATAATACTTACCGAAGCAAATTTACTTACGTGTGTACATATAGTGTACGTATACTCACAGGTGTAAATGTCTGCATGCGAATGGGGCTTTAAAAGGGGTACATCAGGATTTTTATAGAAACAACTTAAATTATAAAAATTGTTCCGTTGATGATAAAACACTTATATTAATCAAAATATGATGTAAGAACCATTTTGTTAATGTCTAAACTTTGAAAACATCATATAGACAGGACGGAATTGGACGTAAAATGCTGAAAATAACCCTGGTGCGTCACCTAGGTTAGCATGTATTACTGTGCAGAATTAATTTCTTTGCAAATAAGGGATAATTTTTAGGCTCATTCATTATGTTTTGGCCATGTAGAATAGAAAATATTAATATTTGTCAATTTTAAGTCGGACACCTAGACCCCCATGAAAAGCCTGATGTACTCCTTTTAAGTTGTATGTTAATTTATTGATCGTAAGATGAATGTCTGTTTACGAGTAAATATTTTACCTCCAGCTGTCGGATGAGTCTCACTTCAAATGTACATGACTATATATGTTGTGTTATTCGCTGCCGGAGCACGACTCTTATCATGGTAAGGTAGCAATGAACAGTTCCTTTGAGTTTTTCACTTTGATTACACATGGTAGCAGTGAACAGTTTATCTGTGTTGTAATGCATGCTAATGCACACGCATTTCTTACATGTGAACAATTGCATTTCTGTGCTGATATATATTTCTAGCATGTCGTGCTACAATTAATCAATATATAACGCATGTCAAGGATTTGACCGAGGTTGTCCACCTTGATTCAAAATGTTTGGTAGGAAGAACTGATGGTAAAAATTGGGAAGAAAGTGTCTGGTAAGAAAAAACGGTCGTGGCAAGTTTACGTCTTCGAGACAACATTTTTGTTTTAATATCGTTTTAACACACGTGACTTAATCTTAAACTTTGTTCCCAGTTCCTACCCAGATATAAAGCTATTTCCTCTCGGCAGCTATTTTACGCTCGCTTTTTGTTCTGTTTAATATGGTATACCGAAAATAACATATACTGCCATGTACGTGCGAGTGACACTGATACAAATTTAAATGAACACACGGCGATGTGTGTGTATGTGTGTGTGTATGCGGGTGCGTGCGTGCTTGCGTGCGTGTGTGCGTGCGTGTATGTTTCTAAGGATTATAGTCCCTCCGCCATTTTAATCGATAGGAAGCATACCGGTATAAACACAATTTAGTCTAGGCTTTTGAGTGTGTATGTGTGTGCGTGTGTGTGCGTGCGTGCATGCGTGTGTGTGTGTGTGTCCACATTCTACTTGTAGCAGATATATATAGTGCTGCCACACTGGAATACCACGCCATAGTACAAGATACTCCACCCACTCATTTTTTTCTTACACTGGGCCAACCAGACGTAGCACTAGCCATTATGTGCTCATCAAGTAAGGTACAAATGATTACTACACTTTCTAAAGTCTTTGGTATGACAATGCAGGCGATTGAACCCAAGACCTCCCGAATGCAAGCCAGACGTCCTTACTACTACACGACTGCGCTTCGGTAAAACACAGCGGCGTAGCCTTTATGCCATTTGATACTGAAACTTTTCGTAGGTTACACTATAATCCATACTGGTTTCAACGGTGTGACTTTTATATTTGGTAAACTAGACTTTTAATAACAAACCTTTAGACAAATGTGCCTAACGCTGTCACTGTCAGTATTATTTTCTATTCTAGTTGGCGTTTATCAATCTGAATCTCATTACTACGGCTACTATCAGATGATCTTGTTATTTCAGGGGAAGGAGTGTATTTGGTTCAAGTTTGGCTAGCTAAAAAAATAATCAAACTTTCATTAATATAAACACTCAAACCAAGGGCAGAGCCAAATTTGACGTTAGTGTCACCATTTCAACAAACTTAGCCATAAGCTGAGTGTAGTTTCAGAGAAGAAGAGTTTTTTAAGTTTTTACCTATATATCAGTATATATAAAACTGCGACCCCTAAGCTCCGAATTAAAGAAAACATGAACCCATGAACTAAGGTTTCTTATGAAAAAAAGAAAATTATTTAAAAAAAAGAAAAAAAGAAAAAAAGTATGCCTCCAGTAAGATTTGAACCCACGACCTGAATAATTCAAGTTTAAGGCAAAAACTCCGGCTTTACTAGGTCGATTCGAAATAAATTTGCCGCATTGGGATAAACATTATAATGAAGTTTAATGAAAATCAAACAAGCGTTTATCAAGATATGGCTGTGGACGGACAGACTTAAGCATTTTTTATCAATTAAAGGGCAATAACTCCGGCGTTACTAGGGCGATTAAAAAAAATAGCCGCGCCTCATCCCACTATTAGGATAATCATTTTAACCAAGTGTAATGAAAATACAACCTGCAGTTATGAAGATATGGCTCCGGACGGACGGACGGACGGACCACGCAAAATTAATATTTCTCCGCCTTCGGTACAATAACGTGACAATAAAACATAATTATATTGACTGGTATTCACTCTATCGTTGATGGTTTGTGTGTATATTAAATTAGTGATCTTAAATATGGGGCGAAGACTCTATCCGAGTACAGCTGTTGAATACGCATCAATTTATATTATTATACCTCACTGTAAACACTCCATGTAAAATACCCATACCCTGCCGGGTTGATATTTCGCGCTATCACCCTCAACGCGTCATAGCGGGTGATAGCGCAAAATATCATCCCACTAGCTTTTTGAAAAGCTCAGTTCTAAAAATAGATTTTTTCAACAACAACACATTTGTTTTCTTCATTATCGAGTATATTAGTATATCAGGAGTATGTGTTCGGTATAATAAAATAAACATCACATCCTCTTGAGTGTGTCAGTGGATATTATCAACCCTCGAAAGGATAATGTTGACCTCGGCTAACGCCCCGGTCGACATTACATTCTCGGGTGGATAATATCCACTGGCACACTCAAGCCTCGGTCGACATTACATTCTCGGATGGATAATAACCACTGGCACACTCATGCCTCGGTCGACATTACATTCTCGGGTGGATAATATCCACTGGCACACTCAAGAGGATGTGATATTTACATATTAGTTTACTTAGTCAACAGCGGGATTACACAAATACATAGAAGATATTTGTTTGTTTTGAGTGAATATAGGATTTATTTTCATCGAGAAGTGAAAAAACTCAAATATTTTCACTCGTGCTAAGTTTTCTCACTTTGAGGTGAAAATAAGTCCTATATTCACGACAAACCAACAAATATTCTATTTATTATATAATCACAGCCTGGAAATGTATGCAGAAAAAATATAATGCGCCAAAACAAAGACGTCAATAACGTCCACAACGTCAACAACTTCAACAGTTGCATGACGTCATTTTGAGTGAAAATGTTATATATAAGGTTTTATTTTAATCATAAACCACTATTTCACTGGAATATGTATAATTAAACACATTATCTGTTTGAAAGTTACCCTTAACGGTGTGTTCTCTTGTTGCTCTGACTTCTGCCAAGACACTGAGTAGTTACCTTGTGGCTTTCTATGCTTGACCATTTATGTGTTTTGCTTATATTGCCTATTATTGCTGCCTTGTTTGTTAGATAATACTGCCTTGTTTGTTAGATAATACAGCGGGGATATCTTTATTTACACTGTACCGTTTTATTAAGATGACAATAGGGTAAGAGTGAGGTTTGGTGCACCACAGAACCTGGTTTAAACACCCCACTGGCCTTTTTGCCACTGACCGTTCCAAGGCGGTAGCCCTATCAGACGCAAAGCTGCCAATACGCAGATACGCATCAGATACGCATCAGATACGCACATCAGATACGCATCAGATACGCACATCAGATACGCATCAGATACGCATCTGCGTACGAACATCAGATACGCATCAGATACGCACATCAGATACGCATCAGATACGCATCTGCGTACGAACATCAGATACGCATCAGATACGCACATCAGATACGCATCAGATACGCATCTGCGTACGAACATTTTGAAAAGGAGAACAATACAAAATGCATTTCAAAGCAATTTTTTGTTCGAGGGCTGGCGTGGCGCAGTCGGTAGCGCGGCGGATTTGTAACCGGAGGCCCCGGGTTCAATCCTCCGTGGTGCCACTGAGTTCCGTCGGTGTGTTCTTGGGCAAGACACTTTTCCTTAGCCTCGTCCGTCGGATGGGGACGTAAACCGGGCGGTCCCGTGTATCGGTCTATCAACCGAGCACGTTAAAGAACCATAGGAATCTATTCGATAATAAGAGTAGGGCAGGTTCCCGGATTCCTATGTATCCTCCCCCTCTCTCTGGGGCGGCTCTAAATAACCTGTACTGTGTTGATGAGCCGTTAAACAACATTCAATTCAATTCAATTCAAAGCAATTTTAATGATTTGTAATGTTAGTATTGCGACCAAACGTATGACGAAAACTGGTCTAGCTACGCACCTGCCTATTGTCAACGAAAGAAAGATTTGTTAGCTTGGGGCAACCATTACACATGAACTGCGACCGTTAGACGCCTGATTTACAGCTGCAAAAGTCAACATTTCAATGCTAGTTATAGTCAAGTAATTGGATTGCAGGATGTTTGTCACGTGCGCTATGTTGAGCCTCATATGTTACAAACCGCATTTTTCGCAATGTGAAGAATGCTTACGCATTATTCTCAAATTTGTGCATTCTTCTAGGAGGTTGTGAAAATTGCGGTTCATTATGACGCACTTCCGTATTTTTCACACGCAATGAAAATGATACAAAAACAAATACCTCAGAATTGGTACATCTTTGGAAAAAATACATGTGTTGCAATAGTTCTTGTTAATTAATTGGATTCTAAGTGCAAACTCGTGAGTCGGATCTCACGGTAGTAGAACTCGTGCTGTAGTGGTATACTAGATCTTATAATACAACGTCGGTCGTGAGCTCGAATCCCGCATGTGGCAACTTGACTGTCTCTAAATACGGCAGATGACACTGGTTTGATGGCAGCAACAGTAGTAACTCGAAATCAAAAGGACTTTTGTTGCAATGGTGCAAGCCTTTCTCTGTCCAAATCTAATTAACTTTTCCGTGGGTTGATTTCAAATAATTGTACACTGCACCTTATATGTATGTTTCTACTGCTATGGTTATTTTCACGATTGTCAAACTTTGTAATTAATCAGCTCATCGCAAGTCATTGGCGTCATCCCATTTGAAAATAATAGGAACAGAATAACATAGAAAGATTTCCGGACCACGGTTATTGACTTCGATTACGTGACCCCTGGAACGGTACTTATAAATGTACAATCATGACAGATCATTTAACAATAAGCTTTAACAATTGCTATTTTAAAGGAAGGAAGGAAGGAAGGGAGGGAGGGAGGGAGGGAGGAAGGAGGGAGGGAGGGAGGGAGGGAGGGAGGAAGGAAGGAAGGAAGGAAGGAAGGAAGGAATTCGGATGTTATAACGAAACGTTTACGTACGGACATTAAGATTTCTGAAGTGTTACCCAATGCCGGTTTATATATGTACGAGTTGAGATCAGCATATTGCATGACATGCTTTACTGTGTCTTTCCATTGGGCAACGAAGTAACAACCACAGTATTCATAAGTATAAACCATTAACGTTGGGCTACACATTCACCATGGAACAGCTCTATGTTTTCAGTTATAAGCCATGACAACTGAACTACACAGGAATCAAGGAACAGCCATATTTGTTAAAAGTATAAACCATGAACTTTGGGCTACACATACACCAAGGAACAATCACGATATTCACAATTATAAACCACGAACATAGGAAATGCCATATGATTCACAGTTATAAACCATGTAAACTGGGCATCGCATCGACCAGGGGAAAAACACGATTTTCACAATTATAAACTAGTGTGTGTGTGTGCGTGCGTGCGTGCGTGTTTGTGTGTGTGTGTGCGTGCGTGCGTGTGTGTGTGCAAGTATGCATGATAGGGCTTAACGTCGCTTTTACCAATTTAACAATCTTTCAGGCAAATCACAACGGCGTCTACTTGTAACGGTCAGCACACTGGTCAGCTGTATAGTGCTGCCACACCGGGAAAAAGATGGACACATCTACCAAGAGGCCACTCCGCGTCATGATGAAGTAAGTAACTGTGCGCTCTCTACAGGTCTTTTAAACGTTTAACGTGTTACTCTGACGAATGGGAGCAGTTTAGTTTTCAAAGCTCTTTTCCAGGACAGTACGAATAATCACGTCAGCTCTTGGGTTAGACTTATGCGAATTTAACGATCTACAACGCATCAACACTTTGGACAACAGGTATCATTTCCCGTAAATTAATTGGTTTGGAAGTTAATTTGTATTCCATGTCATTTACCGTTCGGTTTTGTATTTCAGTATTGATCGTAAAGATGAATGTCTCTATACGAGGAAATGATTGACTTCCTGATGTCGGATAAGTCTCACTTTACAATTTAATTAACTGGTCTTTGAACAGTCTTAAGAAAAGTCAGGAAACCACGTTATGAAAACGATGTTCAGTACTTAAGAAAAGCACAACAGTTTATACTTGTTATATATCAGCGTTGCATGTGCAGTGTGGTGGCGGTAAAACGTCTCCCGTTCTTGCAATCAGAACTGTTATTCATTCCGATCTTGAGAGATCGTTGAGTCCGATATTATATACATATATTGGTGGTGCATTCGCAAATACCTTGTTTTCTTACTTTAATTTCGAATAGGTGGTTCCACTCACAGGTGGCTGTATCGGTGTTGGGAACTAAAAAAAATAAAATAAAAAATAAATAAATAAATAATGTTTTTCGTGTTATTTGTTGAAAACTAACATATTTTAAGTTTTTCTGAAAAAAGTGTCCCAGAGTATCGTAGTTATATAGTTATAGTTATTTCAACAAATAACACGAATTTGTTTTAATTTATTTTTATTGTTTAGTTCCCAACACCGATACAGCCACCTGTGGTTCCACTACTCCAGACTTTAAAGGCTCTGAGTATTGTTTAATCACTCTTAGGATATGTTACATCTGCTTTTTAATTTAGTCCTTTGAGTGTTACATATGATACGCAGACTTCATAACCTCTGTTCCCGACTAAATTCCATTTTGTTTATTTCGCCCATTGTTTTCTCAAAGCATTTTGGGACCATGCGCCGCTGGCCATGGAATGGTATGAAAATACCACACCGAAGGTCGATTCTCACCGTCATATGCATACCATCTTCGGGATGGCTCAACATTTTGTACATTGACATTTTAAATATTGAGTTCTGCTCAACCCGGGGCTAGAGGACGTGAAGGATAGCTAGCATTTTCCACTACAGTTCATAAACAATCAAACCGAGACTGCAATATATTTTTTATTTATCGTCTTCAGCCATTTCCAAATGTCTCCTTTCATACTATTTATTTTAACTATAGATAAGCAGAGTATTACTTAGACACCCTGTCAAGTTTTAAACAATATGTACTTACATACGACTTGCAGCATTTCAAATATGATAATGTTACTAATGGGAAATTAATATTTTATTACTTCTATTTAATATGGTGTTCCGAAAATAGCAAACATTGCCACATACGATGTTCTGTTGACATATGATTAATATTTAGCGAAGGGCCGTATCTGGTCGTAACTAATGTTGTAAGAACTTGTAACCCGACCCATTTTTATATTTGGCAATGAAATATGCTTAAACCATTTGATTGATACAGTAGTTATCCCGCCAATAACATGCAGTTTTTACAACATATGTAACCTAGCATAAAACTAATTGAAATAGGGGTGACCAACATGGCACCGTTAATGTAGGGGTAACTCAGAGACGTATTTAGTAGATTTGTTGTTTAGTGGTCGTATTAATATTTTATTACTTCTATTTAATATGGTGTTCCGAAAATAGCAAACATTGCCACATACGATGTTCTGTTGACATATGATTATCCATGTGGTAACTTTTCTGACACCTCTTGCTTAAAACTCTTAACGTCAAAAGGATCGATAGGCCACGCTTTCACGGTCTGTATTCGTACTGAAAATCAAAATCAAGTGAGCTTTTGCCCTTTTGCTCTACGCGAGGTTTCTGTCCTCGCTGAGCTCACCTTAGGACACCTGCGTTACCGTATTTAGTAGATTTGTTGTTTAGTGGTCGTAAATAGTATGGTTAATAGGACGAGTTACCCACCGAGAACCATTATACACCGATTGTAACCTAAAACGACTGATATACTTCTGCAAAAGTCAGGCTTTCAATACTGGTTAACGTCAAGAAATCGGATTGCAGGATAACTGACAATCGCGTTAGAATGGCCATGAGCCATAAGTACATGAGATCAGATCAGATATCGCTCTTTCTGCGAATTTTCAACAGATAAAAACATACATCAAAAACACGATTCCATAAATATTTCCGATTTACATTTATATACACTTATATATCAAACAAGAACTCCACCAACGTCTGAATATCAGTTATCAGTGTTGCTACGAGAAACATTATGAGCTTATCATGAGAGCACAAGCAGACGAACGCTTTCTTAGAAATGCATTAGAAGGGAATCCTTATAACTTTGGGCAAACCCATTAGCATTAGAGTTTCTAGTGATGATCAAACCTTTTCATGTTCAAATCTGTCTTACATCTATTTACATAAGAAAGTAATTATGTTATTATACCTTTGTTAGTCTGCTCTTAATATGGTTTATTTCAAGGCGTCTATTACCGTTTACAGCTTAAAGACCATCAGATGGCTAGACTTTCACCAGCAAACCTAATTACTCAATGCCTTTTCTTTTCATTTTATACTGAGACGACCCAGACATAAAATATTATATTGCAGAACATGCTTTAAAAGCTAGGTGTAATTTTAAAGTTCATCGCGTTTTTTCCTTCTTCTAGACATATGATGTAAATAAACGTAAAGTACGAACTTTAAAATTCCAAACTTTGTACTCAATGCCGGTATTTACACAGGTATTCATTACGATAATGATAGAAGATAGACAGAAGAAGAGATATAGTTATAGTATAATATGTATATATATAAGTCTAGGCCAGAATCCAATTTCACACTCATTTTTTGCAGATTATTATTATTATTTATTATTTTGTACCTTTTTACTGTTCTGTGCGTACATTTCTCTGAGCGATTGAATCAGATATACATTATTCTTCGTTTCTGCAACACTGACTTACCTAAGCTAAGAAATTCTTCATCAATTATCAAAATTCGCGGATTGTATAGAGGTCTACACAGAAATTGTCGTTTGTTTACTAGATAGGCGTAGGTGCCGGGGTGTGGGGGTGGGGGATAGTGGGGGGTAGGCGTAGGAGCCGGGGCGGGGAGCTAGGAGGCCACGCCCCCAAAGTTCACCTTGTGGGGGTGGCAGAGGAAACAAATGGTTTGTTTTCAGAAAATTCCTTTTTCCAATATAATGGTGTACGTTTGGTGTAAATGAGCTTGAATAATGTTTTTATATTTGCGTTTTTGCTTGTCAAATATTTTGTCAAACCACCCATATTTGAAACATACCACTTTGGGCTTTTTTGGGTTTGTCATTTTTTTCTCTCAAAAATAAGCCCCCCACCCCCCACTCCCCACCCACTCCCCACAATAATTGAAACGATCCTACGCCTATGTACTACGCGTATTTATATGTAACATATAACTAATGGATACAGTTTATGTATCCTATAACAGATGGATGCAGAGATCAACACAGTACTTGAACCACTACTTGCATCGCTGTACTGTGTCCTGCCAATGAATGACAAACTCAAAGGCCCGAGAGTAGTACATACACAAATCGCAATAAATGTCTTGAAGTACACCTAGTACATTTGAAAACGCAATATTTGGTATTTTTTGTATTTCTATTTGGTGAAATATATTTGAATTGAATTGAATTGGATTTTATAGTCGCACCAACAGCTAAGATCATATGGAGACTTCCAGCTTCCACGGACGACAATACCTGGACAGAACCACCGACGTTCCGCAAGCTAGCTGGATAGCTTCCTCACATAAAGATTCCTAGGATGGATCGAACCTACAGCGGTGAGGGGCAAGTGATTTCAAGTCAGAGACTCTAACCACTCGGCCACAGAAATATATTTGAAAGATGTAGAGCAAATCGTATGCAGCTATTTATCGCCATATGTTAACCTTTGGGACAAAGAGACTTGTGTTCCAATATAAAATACTGCGCGTGACCATCTTGATTTTAACAAAAATCCAGCGAACTAAGAATACTCCAAAATCAAACATGTTGCGTTTTTAAATGTACTGAGTCAGTATAGTTATCCAGAATTAACATTATCACCTCGATTTATTAATTTATTTTAGCTTTAAATCTTACTGCGTACTCTATAATTTAATAACAGGTCATACAATTTGGAGTTTTAAATTGGTCGGAGTTATTCTAATTTAGCTTTAAATATATTAATTGTGTAATATAATAGAGGATGTTTGTTGTTTTGGAGTGAAGAACAGATTTTATTTCATCGAGAAGTGTGAAAACTTTATATTTTTACGAATGCGAAGAATGAGTGGAAATACTGAAGTTTGATCGCTTCGAGATGAAACAACAAATTTTCTTTTTATTTTATGCGTTATAATCAAAGTGTACTGCAGTAGCCTATGCAGAAAAATAAATAAAAATTTGACGACGTCATTGGCTTAGTATGATACAATTGCTGTTTTTAATTCCCCATAACATTTAAACTACCGTTAACCGATTTCAATAATCTACGACTCATTTTCTTAGTTAAGTTATTTTCAATCCAATGATATAACTTTTATAGCAACTTTCTGAAAAAAAAGAGTAGTTTTTGAAAAAATTACCAACTGACATTGTTCACTGTAAATGACAACAATTCTGAAATACTTGACCAATTTTAAAAACTATTGCTCATTTTCTTATTTAGACCATTTAGAGTCGAATGATATATATTAAGCAGTTATTTTCTGAACAAATAAAAAAAAATGTTTTTGATATTGAAAAAGAAAAGAAAAGAGTCAAAAAACAAAACTCTATATTTCACACGTAAGAAATACACTTTTATTTCATTGCGAAAATCCAATATTTCAGTGCTACGCATAACATAAACAATCAGTAATATGAACAAACATCGTATTCAATTATTAATTATTATTAGTAATAATGATTTGCAACATGCAAGTTATGTAGAACAACTAACGGGACGCTTTAGGTAGGTTTGAAGAAAAAAAATGGTTGCCATGTGACCCTTTAAAGGTATAGTAAGCAAGTGCATACACATACGGTATGACAACTTGCACGTTCTGTCTTGTGTGGATCTGAGAACAACGATTGAATTACCAAGTTTTCTTAAAAAGAAAAAAAGAAAAAAGAAAAAAACAAAAAAACGCGGGACCATGTATAAGTAGCCCATTTTCGAAACGGGAGATCACGGGTTCACGGGGCTCAATGGGCTCTCAGGTTAACGTCGGTGTATCCTTAGACAAAACACCCCCAATCCTTGTCGGTCAGCGGGCGGTCCTGTGTATAGGAGCCCATCCTCTGAGCACGTGACAGAACCATAGAAATATATTCGATTATAACGAGCAGGTCACGTTCCCTGTTTAGCCTCCACTATATTTGGAATAACATAAACAATGTTTTCACGAGTTGTAAAACAAGAAATCAATTCTTTTTAAAATAACGTATCGCAAACTTACCCAAAGTTAAACTGATAAATATGACTCAAGCATAATATTTCCCATACTGAAAATATAACATTCCATTGTCATGGTGATAAGCTCTCAGACGAACAGGAAATCGTTTGGAACATGTTCCTCTTATTCTAATCGATTGCACAAAAGAAGTAATATTATTCTTGATATCAAGTAGGCTGAGACTCCCCTCCTGATTCCATCTTGCAAAGAATGATTAAGCTGACGACTCGAGTAGCTTATAGCGCTTATAGTTGAATATAATACCTTCAATAACATAGATATACTTATATAACGAATAGATATAATAAAAAAGGATTTAATCAATCAATCAATCAATCAATCAATCAATCAATCAATCAATCAATCAATCAATCAATCAATCAATCAACCAATTACAATCAATCAATCAATCAACCAATCAATCAATCGGTATAAACCATAATTCATGTTGGTAAAGAAAACATATAGGAATATAGATGGAGAAAGAAAACTAATTAACACATAACCCGCTACATATAAATAATGTTTGAATTAAGACTACTCCATTTATGTGACAAAGGGGTGTTTTGGGGGGAAATTACTCGCAGGCTGATCTGGGTTTACAATGGACTCAAAGGCTATTAAAGTCGTGCTCAGCGGGTTAAGGGTTAATAAAGGAAAGAATAAAATTAGGCAAGTAAAGAAGATAAAAAATATAGAATAGAAAAACACAACATAACCATGTAATTCATTGATACAACCAGTGAGGGTATATTACTTTAGGCCCCTGATAAACGAAATTAATACATACATTTCACAAAAAAGGGTATACGCGTTAAGCAATGTTATATGTGAGGACAGGCGATATCTCAAAACTGTAAATAAAATAAAAAAATAAATAAAAAAAACATCGTTAAACTTGAATATGAAATTTTATTTTTATGCTTAGCAGTGAAATAGTTGATTTGAGCAATGAAATAAAAGCGATATTTCATACGTGTGAAATATGGAGTTTTATTTTTTTCACTGCCGGAACTACTTTTTTTTAATTTCAAAACTTTTTTTTTTTTTTTTTAGAAAATAACTGTTTAATAATTATATACCATTCAACTGTAAATGGTCTAACTAAGAAAATGAGCTATACTTTTTTAAAACTGTATTTCAGAATTGTTGTCACTTACAGTGAAAAATGTCAGTTGGATTTTTTTTTCATAAACCATTTTCTTCAGAAAGTTGCTATACAAGTTATATTATTGCATTGGAAATAACATAACTAAGAAAACGAGTCGTAGATTATTGAAATCGGTTAACGGTAGTTAAGAAGTTATGGGGAATTAAAAAAAATATCATACTAAGCCAATGACGTCGTCAAATTAAAAAAAAAAGTCTGCATACTGCCGTATACTTTGATTATAAAGCATAAAATAAAATGAAAATTTGTTGTTTTGTCGTGAATAACAGGTTGTATTTCATCGAGAAGTGATCAAACTTCAATATTTTCACTCATGCGAAGCATGACACTTCTCGATGAAATAAAATCTGTTATTCACTTCAAAACAACAAATATTAATTATATAAGAACAGTATAAAGCAATTTTTTTCTTCATATTACTAACTGCTGATACGTATATTGCACCAACAATGTATTTAAAACTAGAGAAAAATATGCAGCTAAAAAGGAAACTCATACGTTTACTTAATTATATGTAAATTGTTAAGAATTATACGCGACATGTATGTCAAAGTGAAATCTTGTGTACGACATTGTAATAATTTTTCTGAGTTTTTCGAATGTGCAATAGGTCTCAAGCAAGGGGAGGTAATCTCTCCAATAATGTTTTCGCTATTTGTAGACTGAAGACATGGAATTGGTCTTACAAGACAGTAACGGAGAACTAGGTAGATACCCATTGTATATTTTAAGGTATGTAAAACTAATAAAGTATTGGAGTACGGTGGTCGATTCAAAAAACATTTTAATATCAACTTTTTATAAAGATGCTGTGAGAGATTGTGAAAGAAGAATTGGGCCAGCAATGTTAAAACCATTATAACAGACTGTTTGTTTTGTTCAAAAATGGAACACTGATGTTGAAAATAATCGAGTTTTATGTTTGTATAGACATTTTAAAACCTCATTCTCATATGAAGTGTATTTAGATATATCGCCGTTGAAATTAAGAACTGCCATGCCGAGGATAAGATTATCCTCCCACAGACTTAGAATTGAAACTGACAGATATTCACAAAATAGAACTGATAGAAATCAGGGATATTGTACATTGTGTAATAGTACAGACTTAGAAGATGAATATCATTTTATTTTAATTTGTCCTTTGTACGAACAATTACGTAAACTATATGTTAAACAATATTATTACAGACATCCAAGTGTTTTAAATTTATTCATCTGATGCAATCTTCAAGCCAGCAAGATCTTTTTAGATTATCTAGGTTTGTTAGGGAAGCATTTATTATTCGCAATACTGCAATGTATAATGAGTAAAAAATGTATGTTCATCCTCATTGGACATGACATGTAAACTATTAAAACTTAAAAGTTTACATGAAACTATGTAATAGGAATAGTTAAATCATTATAACAGGGTAAATACGTGATCCAGAGTGAATGTGTGAGACATTTCGGGCGTCAGAGTGAATGGGTGAGTTGTATGAGTGTATAGTATGTATGATTGTGTGTTTGTACTTTTTCATTGTTTAATGTAAAAATTGCATTGACCTGTCACATAATAACAAATGTAATATGTATTTATATGACGAGAAACATTTGTTTAAGTCATAAATAAAGAATATGTTCTGTTCTGTTCTTAATTATATGCAAATTAAATTCAAAATGGTACTGTATTAATTAATCGGGACGCTCATTGTAATGCTTGATAGCAAGTTCATGAATGTCCTTTAAACAAATCGAGGGCTCAGCGCAAACTATTTTAACTACATATGAGTAAAGAAGGCGATAGAATAGTTTTGCGCTGAGCCCTCGAAATATGAACCTCTGCGAAGTACTATACTAGCCTGGCAAATAATGAAATCTTGAAATGTAAAGGCAGATTGGTCAAGAAATATTGATCACAGGCGCAAAAAAAGACAGCATACATATCTAGATAGGTCAATCAGTTAAAAGTTTCCACATCCACCTCCTATCCCCCTGAGCATAAATATAAGACATTATTTCGTAAAAGCACAGGGACCGTTAACATTATTAATTAATCTAAAGTATAACCTAAAACATACAGCAGCGCCTTTAAACCAAATACAAAGATAAGACTGGACAGGATCTTAAACCAAATACAAAGATAAGACTGGACAGGATCAAAGTGTAATACTCTTCAGCAATATTAGACTATCTGCGACTGGCTTCTATCTCAGCTTAGCCTTAATACGTTCTCTCTTGGGCACGTCGATATTACAATAATTCGAACATAAACACATTACATTGATTTGTATTCTGCCTGTCGCCAGTCGCTCATTTGTGTGTTAAGGAAACACTACTCTGTATATTAGCCGAATACTACTCTATGTAGGCAAAGACTGCACTTCCTGCTATTGTTAACACGTTTAATGAAAAGCTTACAATAAAACAAGCTAAAAGTATTTGATATCTAATCAAAGGGCTAAAATCATAGATTTGTTTCTCATGTAACACATGCCTGTTAAACTAGCTATCCCGCCAACAAAATCCAAAGTTTACAACATATGTACACTTTCTTACCGTATATAATATAACTTACATATTTTGAGAATCCGAACTCTATAGACACAATATAAGCGGCTTTAACCAGCCAAACCCCAAAACTGGAGAGTTGAATTAAGAAGTACCAACTCATAATTCATTTTACGCATATTCAATCACGGATATTTTAAAAACCGTTGAAAAATCCTATACTTTTCGGCACATATCGTACATTATTATATGACCTAAAAACATGGATAGAGTTTTGATGAACGTCTTTGTAGTGTAATTTTGCCGTTATTTGGCGGGATAGCTACTTTAAGAAAATACATCTCTTCCAAATACACTTTCGTTTCAACAACATCTACGGCAGATCGTATCAACCCATGCAAGACGTGTGTATTCGTAATACGGCATAAAGGGTTCTCATATTAAATGTCTCCCAGGAATCAATGCTTTCTTGCTTATGTCAGTATCATTTATTGGATCGAGAAATACATGTACTGCCACATTGTAATATATCTTTGTCACAACGACGCAGTTTGTCATAAAACAATTTAAAGTACGTTCTTCATCCGAATTTTACATTAGAAGTATAGATATATATGTGTATATATATTATGAGTCAACTTTCGGAATCGAACATGAAACCATGCATTTTTGAAAGTTATTACAAATTGCGTCACTCTGACATGTTCAGTCGACGCAATTTGTAATACATATTTAAAGTTCATTTTTCTGACGAATTTTACATTAGAAGTATAAATTAGAAGAATAGATATAGTTGTGTACGGATATATTACGAGTCAACTTTCGGACTATGCATTTTTAAAAGTTATTACAAATTGCGTTACTTTGTTCAGTTGATGCAATTTGTAATACAAAGTTAAAGTTCATTTTTATAACGAATTTTAGAAGTATAGATTAGAAGTAAAGATATATATGTGTACGGTGGACAAGCGGTGGACAACCGGGGTAGGAGTGGTGCTATCCCCGAGTCGAGGTGCTGCTATCCTTGGCGGATATGTAAAGACCGTCCGTCGAGGCTGTGCGCCGGGCTTAAAAACACACCAAATAGTCGTCGGAATGACACAAAATAATCTCGAGTAGAGCGTACTGGTTGTAAGCACTTGGCGACATCTGTCAGTCACATGCTAATCGATTGTTCAGTTGAAACAAATTCACCAGTTGCATGATATATTCATGTCCCACGGAAAAGCGAGCAATTTCATAGCGCCGGTAGAGGGAGTACGGCAGGGCCGTTCAATAAGTTTATAACTGCGTTAAGGCATGAACAAGTATAGGTATTTTACAATCTATCTCTCTAAAGGGCAAACTTGTTTAAGGGTCCTTTCGTGTAGATATGAAAATTGCGTCTGTTGCGACGTATCTCACGGAATGAACGTGGGAAATGTTGGTTTTGGGCGGAACGTTGGTTATAAAGGGCACTGTTCTCTAGTCATGGCCGGAAAATGTTGATAGTTGCTTTGGTTGGAACAGTCGTTTGAAAGGGTGAAATTCACAGGCAATATGTGGTCATCTATTTTATGAAATTTTATTGTACATTGGTATTCAATGGGCGTCGCCATTTTGTTTCGTGATGTTGCTACATCAGATTAGCTTTTATATGTTTTTCAAACATTAACAACATTACAATTATTGTAGTCAATCATTAATTGTAATACAAGCTTAAATTGATAACGTTGTATATTAGGTGCATGGGTTAACGGTGAAAGAATATACATGTATATATGCCGATGTGTATAACTCATTAATTGTAATACAAGATTAAATTCATAACGTTGTAGATTAGGTGCATTGGTTAACGGTGGTTAACGGTGAGGTGCTATACTTGTATATATGCCGATGAGTATACATGGTATTGTAGAATACTTATACATTGCTACACATCATAATTAGAGCGTCGCTCACATATATTTACTAGATAATGATTTGTTTGTGTACTGATAATTGTATAAGATTGTTGTGTTCATGAACCGACATCTAAAAGTATGTATTATTCCAGCCTAAGCCTCCTGGAGTGGAGCTAAGCTTTTAGGGGTTGTAGGCCCTTTAGGTGATTCAGCGGGAATCAACGCATAACGTAACGAGCGGTGGAGACGGTCCCCGTACCTGGACAATGGTCAGGTTCTCATAGGAGCAACAACCCCCGGGACACGTGGTGGGCCCGTCATCAGACCTCACTGGAGGAACGTTACCCCACAACCTCGGTGGCGGTTGATCATCTCGTCATCATATTCATTGAGTCATTAAGCCTTATAGAAGGCTTTTGATGACCATCAACGATCATTGGAGTCGCGCATCATATTCGTGAGCTCTCGTGCATCATTCTTTGTAACGTTTGTGATCATCAACATTGTTGTAACTGCAACAACACTTTAGTGTCATATATAGTCAGTCGACACATTCAGTATTTGTGATAATACTACGAACGTCTTAAACGTTCATGAAAACAGTCTTTTCATATTTCATCTGTGTATTCGCTTGTTTTTCTTATAATTGTATATATTTAACATATTTTAAAGTTTGCATTAAACTTATGTAAATGCAGTCGCCGTCATTGATTCTTTCCTTGTTAGTCCCAACCACTAGGGTCATCTTGCGACACTGATTTGTCTCATATAGTGAACAAGTCTTTCTCTGCGAACAATTTTGCGAAATAGAAAAGAAATAAATCAACTTTTATCGGACTTTGACTATTGAATAAAACTCTCTGTCTCGAGATTTATCAGATCATCAAACACCTCGCTCTGGCGGGCTCGGTGTTTAATTATTCTGAAAATCTCTCGACCTCGGGGTTTATTCAACGTCAAATCCGATAAAGCGAGATTTATTTCTTAATTTACTGACGAGTCCTTCATTATAACACGATATGGAAATAACTCTGAGAAACGTCATCCATGCTTTTTAAGAATCACTGGTGCACAGGTTCGCATTAAACTAAGAGACTGTGGTAAGTTTCAAGTATCTACAAGAAAAACACAGCAAAATAGGTGACTACAGTGAGCATAGGCGTCTAATTGGTGTCCTAATCATTATGTTGACTCGTAAATATAGATATAAAAATTGAACAGGAAAAGCAACATTCAAGGACGACAGTCAACAGCCAAACATCTAAACACAGCTATCTATACTTCTAATCTATCCTTCTCTTATGTAAAATTCGTCGGAAGAATGAACTTTATTACAAATTTCGTCGACTGAAAGGAGCATGTCGGAGTGACGCATTTTTAATAACTTAAAAAAATGCACAGTTTGGTGTTCGAATCCAAAAGTTGACTCATAATATATCACTACATAGCTATATCTATACTTCTAATGTAAAATTCGTCGGAAGAATGAACTTTAAAATTTGCATTCTAAATTGCGTCGACTGAACATGTCAGAGTGACGCAATTTGTAATAACTTTCAAAAATGCATGGTTTGGTGTTCGATTCCGAAAGTCGGCTCGTAATATATCTATACACCACTATATCTATACTTCTAATGTAAAATTCTTCGAAAGAATGAACTTTAATATGTGTGTATTACAAATTGCGTTGACTGAACATTTCAGAGAGACGCAGTTTGTAATAACTTTCAAAAATTCATGGTTTGGTGTTCGATTCCGAAGTTAACTTATCCTGTCGTGGCCTTAATGGTTTATTCTCTTGTTGCTCTAGCTTCTGCCAAGTCATTGAGTACCTTCATTGTGGCTTTCTAGGCTATAAGTTTTGTTGTATTATATTTACACGAGCATATTTGTGTTTTACTTATATTGCCTATTGATGCTGCCTTGTTGGTTAGAGATTAGATCATGGCGGGGATTTCTTTATTTACACTATCATGTTTTAATGGGATAACAGTAAGGTAAGTGTGAGGTTTGGTGCACCCTAGAACCGGTTTAAAACCCCAGTGGCCTTTGTTGCCACTGACCGTTCCAAGGCGGTAGCCCTATTGTCAACCCTTTTGTGTTTGTGATGTCGTTTGCATTTTTTATTACTTTTGCCTTCTCGTTTGTCGTTTGTGTGTTTTGTGGTTGACTGTCGTCCTTGAATGCTGCTTTCCCTGTCCGATATTTTTATCTTTCTTGTAATATATCTGCACACAGCTATATGTTTACGTCATTATACAAATTGCGTCGTTATTA
Source organism: Cyrtodaria siliqua (assembly GCA_037043455.1). NCBI lineage: Eukaryota > Metazoa > Mollusca > Bivalvia > Adapedonta > Hiatellidae > Cyrtodaria > Cyrtodaria siliqua. Next base: position 64,161 of record JAWPHD010011677.1, read on the forward strand.
GAAAGCTTGTCTATGATCAACAGACACTGTCTAGAATGAACACAATGGATTCGGGGTAAACTTCGTCTAGATGTATATGGACACGCAATTTTTTGAATACCTATCACTGAGATGGTTAGAACCCAAGTTTGGAATTATTATTTATTGAAAACCTTATCTTTTATTTATTTTCATGATTCAGATTATGAGAAACAACAGGGTAAAATGTCATTGAATAGCTCACCTGACTATGACTTTGGTGAAGAGAAAAAATACAACCAAACACGCTTTTACAAATAAACAGAGACCATAGTAATAAAGACATTGCCGGGTTCAATACTCCGTGGTGGCTCTGAATTTCGTCTGTGTGTTCTTGGGCAAGACACTTTCTCTTAGCCCCGTCCGTCGGATGGGGACGTAAACCGGCCGGTCCCGTGTATCCTCCGAGCACGTTAAAGAACCATAGGAATCTATTCGATAGTAATAGTAGGACACTGTTCCCGGATTTCTATGTATCCTTCGATTCTCTCTGGGGCGGAACTCAGAATCATCACTTGAGGAGAGAAATATTATAAACTAAATGAAATTTAATCCATGAAGAAAAACTTTCCGAAACAGAAAACCAGGGATTACAGCTAACTGAAACTGGTGGCGGCGTGAAACTTAGTTTAAATGCCGGAACATACGAGCTGCTGCGTTTTGCAACTGAAAAGTTTTTCATGTCCCAGCAAAATAACATAATCTGCAAAAAGATCCCTGTGACTGACAAAGCCGGACATCTTGTTGAAACAAAGTACAAGTTTTTTTTCCAGGTAAATCGACACATTACACAATGAATATGTATCATACAAAAATCGTCCTGTTTGATTAACGGAACAAATACAAACCAATTTTTACAACTAGATCTACCCAAAATATTTACAGTGGTCGAAAATTACGGAAGACAACATATCCATTGATGACTTCAATACAAGTGTCAAGGAAATGATCACACAGTATTTCAATACACACGGCAGTGCCGAAAGGAAAGAAAAGTTGTCCGAAGTATTGGCGATTCAAAGCAGGTATGTAGATGAAGTACACCCGGATGATGTTTCTGAATGTTCCGACATCCACAGTATTTTGCGTTACGGATTCGACAATTAAATATTATAGGTTATTGAACTTGTATGGCTAAATATTACTTGGAACGAGTTGTTTTGGCAAAGACGACGAGCTTGCGAGTCGTCCTGGGCCGAAACAACGAGTTCCAAGTAATATTTAGCCATACCAATTCAATAACCTTTTTATTGTATACTTTCATATTGTTTTCGATCAATGTTAATTGTATGACTATTACTTTTCATTGTATTTGTGTAATTTTTTTATAGCTTTAATGGACTTCCTATCTTGCCATTCAGTTTCATTTTGTGTGGATAATTATTTTGCGCGAAAACGACGTCGACGTCGGATGACGTCATTAAAAATTTCTAAAGTTTGTTTACCATTCGATAACGTTAAAAACAGTGGGTGAGTGACCATTTCAATTATTTTATCAATTTTTGCCATAAAAGGTTGAAAAAAGAACACGTATTTTTTTGTTGACACTATAGGAAGGATTTCATTATTTTTATTTGAAGTAGTTCCTTATTTCTATTTCGCGGCTCTTACCAAGCGCGAGAAAAAGTTCCAGTGCAATATCAATGTGTGCAATATCGTAGAATATTGCACACTTAGCTCAATGCAAACTAAACGGGACAATATGAAAGTATACAATAAGGTGCAATATGCCAACGTCGCCATATATATTGTCGGAAATGACGTCGCACGTGGGAAGACGGCCTTGAGGACTCACACCACTATTATCTCCCTTGAAAACTCGTGCCCTACAGATGAAAGAGGTAGATAAAAACAACAAGTTCGCTTTTCTACATTTTACAGGATACAAAGATTTATCTTTACCAGGTTCTAAATCTACAGCATTTTAGGAAGAGATCACAGAAAAATGCATGTTGATATAAGATTTCTAGCTAATTATGCCTCATTTTACACATCATGGGTCTAATCTCCACGGGGTTGTATTTTTGTCTAAATTTTGATAGGTGTCACGCAAAATGAAATTAAAAAAAGTTCAATCTGGTAAATATTTTTAAAAGTTAATAACATGCAGATATTGGATCAATGAAGAATTTAAGCATAAATACATGTTGCAAATTCTTTTTTATCTCTATGCCACGAACAAAAACATTACAATGGGACCCTATGGAAAATTAATTGTGGTGTGAGACGTTGAGTCGTTTGGCGCGGAAATAAAAGACGTCGTCAAAGCACTAGTTCAGCGGGAGTGTAAAGTTATGCCTTAGTACTCTGTGTCCCAGGAAAGATGCAGAAGTAGCCTACAATGATGTTTTAAAACAGATTAGCCTAGATACCGGTGCTTGCCTTGTTCAAAGTCATATATTCTTCACCCACATGAACAAGAAACCGGCAAAACACTACATTTTACCCGATGGAATCCGTCTCAACGGCCGTGGTTCGAGTACATTACTCATGTGCTTAAATGAATGGATTAATGTAGTCAAGAAACGGTCAGGAAACGTTCATCAACTGAAACCAACTGTACTACAAATTGCTAAAATCAATCTAATGGACATCATAACGGAGACAGTCCTTCCGAGACAGTGACTATTGAGGATAATCACAATACCCAGGACTGTGGTCTCAATGGAAACGGTAGCGGAAATAGATGGCACGTGAAAGGAAATTGACACTCACCACAAAACAGAAACAGGACATAGGACAACGACGGCAAAAACTCATCACAGTTTGAGAATAAAAATATGTACGAACATTTACAAACTATATGCAACAAGTGTGACGAACTTACATGTGATTTTGCTTTTAATTTATTGCTGGAAAAGAAATCTCATAAAACAAAAATAGTTATCAATAATGATGATAATTTAACAGGAATACACCAGATGCATGTAAATATTAAAAATACTGATAATATAAATTCTACGTCGGGAACTGATGATAATTCAATCTCTAACATAAGTTGTATAAATACCGAGACTGTTGTCAGTGAAGTTTCGTTATACTCAAAAAAAGATGCTATTTCGAATGCTTAACGTATATCACATAATGCCAAAGATTGATGAAATAAACTCGACAGATATATTAGGGATCTATGAAACTTTTCTTACTGCAAATACCGATGAGAATGATATATATATCAACAACTTTACATTTGAAAGAAAAGACAGGAAAGGTAAACAGGGAGGTGGTATAGCTAATAAAGTTCCGTATACACGTCGTTACGACCTTGAGGATGATGCTATTGAGTCTGTATGGATAGAGATGACGTATTCTGTACAGCTTTCCTACTAAACTTTGTTTATCGAGCACCTGATTCGAAAGCATCATGCATTGAATTATATGAAACAAGTTGGATCATTTGAATTTAGAATTCACATATTAGGAGATTTCAATATCAACTATTTAACAGAGACGGATTCTGAAAATATAGTAATCAACGATGGGCCAATACTATCTTAAAATTTGGTCTTATTCAAATGGTAAATACGTCTACCAGAATAAATAAAAACAGTTCTACAACTATCGACCATATTTAGAGTAAAAAAATGATCATATCATTGAATTAAATATTATTAATGCATTAAATGAGCATTTTATAAATATTTCAAACATTGTTAAAAAGACGAGTTTTGTGAAAGGAGATTTCTCTGAATTACGGCAACAATATGATATTAAATTGAAATATGCTTCATTCCGTATAAAACTCATATCACCTTTTGAAGTTAGAAAGTTGACTGATAAACTTGATAGTAACAAATCAACAGGTATAGACGGTGTTGGTCCTAGAATTTTAAAATATTGTTGTGATTACATAACATCCTCCATAGCTTCTATCATAATTAACAGCATACAAACTGAAGTGTTCCCTGATACTTTTTAAGGAGACATATGCGATTCCTATACACACAAATGAAAATAAAGAGGACCCATGTAATGATTGCCCAATTTCAATTTTACCAACAATTTTAAAACTATTTGAGGGTCATATAGCCACTCAAATACAATTCTATATGTTATTCACGAGACCCAGTCAGGTTTCAGACTATAACATGTCATACTGCTCTGACACGGTTAATAGAAGCATGGTTAAAAGATATAGACTTAGGTAAACTAATAGGAGCTTTACTTCTTGATCTAAGAAAGGCAATCGATCTTGCTGACCATAGACTATTGATACACAAATTGAAACGTTACCATTTTCCAGACAATACCATTAAATTATTTGATTCATATCTTTCGAATAGAAAACAATTGATAAAGGTAAAAGCTTTAAAATCCGGGATGCTTAATGCTACTTCAGGTTAGGACCAATACTATGTCCATTGCTATTTCTATTGTACATTAACGACATTGCATCCGCATCTACTTCTGGAAATACAGATATGTATGCAGATGATACTACAGTATACGAATCTGATTATAATATTTTGGATGTACAAAATAGACTTCAAGAATATTACAAATAAGTGGTGTATTTTGAATAATATGTCATTACATCCAGCGAAAACTAAATGCATGGTCATAGGAACAAATCACAAGCTCAAACATGGTGGATACATTGAAATTAACTGTTTATAGTTTATATATAGAAAATGTCGCAGTTAAAAAGGTCCTGGGAGTTTATGTTGACAGAACTTTGTCTTGGAATATACGAATAGTCAAAATGTGTTCCAAACACAATTCTAAAATTGTCTTATTAAAAATTATGTTTTATAATGCCTACATCATGTTTACATTTGATTATTGCTTTACTGTGTGGGGTAAAAGCAAAAAAATAGAAGATAAAATACATAAAATTCAGAAAAGATCAGCTAGAATAATATTAAACAAACCTTTTCGAACTAAATCTAAGGATATGTTCATTGAACTTTGGTGGCTTTCTTTTCATGACAGATGTCATTATCATACTGGTGTGTTGATATATAAATCAATAAACAACCTAGCTCCAAATTACATATCACAACTTTTGACATTCTCGTGTAATAATAGGTATTATCTGCGATCAGCTACACGAAATGATCTTGTTACATAAAAAAACACACTAAATACATGAAAGACACATCCGGTCGACATACGTTCTCTTCCTACTATCCAGTCATTTAAATATAATTATAAAAAATGTTTGTTGCAAAATGCACATTGATATGAATGATATTAAAGTAAATATCTTCTTTCTTTTTTTTTGAATGTTAACTTTTATTGTTAGTGTATTTGTTAAAAAACATTAAATGTTTGTTAACTTATATACAGAAGGTCGCATAGAAAATATGATGTTTATTTCTTGATATTATGTCATAATGTGTTAATTAACCTTCTTTAAATAAAAAATTATTATTATTAGTAGTAGTATTATATAGCCTGGCGGGGTTTCTTTCCTTTCCAGTTTTATTGGGATGACAATAGGATATGGGTAATGCTTGGTGCACCCTAGAGCCTGATTTAAACTCACAGCGGCCTTTTTTCCACTGACCTCTCCAAGGCGGTAGCCAAATTGTCAACCCGTTTATGTGTAAAATGTTATATACCTTGCTTTTATTTATCCTGGTAACAGTTGCTTGTTTCGATGCGTGTTTTTGGTTGACTGTGGTCTTTGAATGCTACATTTCCTGTTCGACGTTTATATCAGCTCTCATGTAATGGTTAAACGCATTCATTTATTTTGAGATTAAAACGCTATTTGCGAAAGTATTTAATAATGGAAACACATAATGAAGTTAAAAGTAAGTGTTTATGTCATAAGTTTTAATTAGTTTTAATGCAGGGAACTCATTTGAAGAAACTTGAAAACAAAACATTAAGTTTTCGTCTGTCTTAAGTCAAGGCAGCAATCTTGGATGTGGCGTTTACCTAATTTAATGAATGAATGGTGTTTTACGGCACGTCGACACATAAACAGGTCATACTGTGCCCAAAAACTAATGAAAGATGAAGTAATGAAGTATTAATTAAAAATTGATGTAAATATATAAAGATAAAACTATTAAAATATAAGGGATAATATGGTAGTAATATAAACTATATATGTAAATCAACAAATGTCCAAAAACGGGTATATAAAGGTAGTAAATATATACAAGAACATAGTATAATGATTTATATAGTGTGACTTCCTTCAGGAAATCTAAAGCAAGACTAAAATCTATAGTATTAAATAACTCGGTCATAGTATTAACATTGTAGTAACCTTGCCGCATAGGATCAAAGTCTACACATTCCAACAAGATGTGTTTGACCGCTAACGGTGCAAAGCATTCTGGTAATTGCTCACCTTGCAATAAATATGAATGAATATAACGTGTATGCCCTATCCTGCACCGGGCTCGGACAACTTCCTCTCGACGAATGGGTCTACCAGAAGAACGCCATTCGCCGAGTAACTGTTTAATTCAATGGAGTTTATTGTTAACTGACAAATCCCAAGCGGCTTGCCAAGAGTTACGAATATATGTGTTAATACAACTTTTAAAATCAGTATAAGGTAATTTGGCATTAGATATATGTAAACCTAATGCTGCTTTAGCAGCACTATCAGCACCTACCTAATTTAAAAGAAACTTGACATTTATTTACCACATGATAATCCATGTAAAGTTTGGTTAAAATTGTTGAAGCGGCGTGTGTGGAAACGTAGTTTAAGCAAAAGTAAACCGATTTAGAAATTTCAGTCTAAATATTTATATGCAATATTTGGACCCTATGCGCCGGGACATTTTTTGTTCACTTTGAGTCCTCGGCGTACGTCGGCATACACGTATTACACGTACAATTGCATAAACTGAATACCAAATAATAAAAAGAACACTTACATGGTTCTGTGCATATCTGTTCTGGAGATGCGGTGGCGTTTAACAATGACGTCAAATTGTCAAACACTGTCGTCGAAACCGACACAGCGACAGTAGTCGTTGGCAACAACCTGCTGACGTTCCCAGGTATAATGAAATCATTGAAAAGTCCACCAGTACCATTTACCGCTCTCATTACAGAGCTGTTGTAAACTCCACTAGTGCAAGCAGTAGTATGCCTGAAACGATTGGAAAACAAATATATCCTCAACTCAATATCCACTATTTTATACTGAACAGTTGGAACAAACAAATATTGCTATCAGAACAAATATGGTTATCCGAGTTTTCATCAATTTAATGTCAGGGGAATCATACTTGATCGCGTTGTCTTTAAATCTATAATTTCTCTTATTTTTTGACTGACATATTGATTTTTCTTCCTCCCACACTCATGATTAAATCTAAAACTATGGACTAGACATTATAAACTAAATGTTGGCTTAATAGGTCAGTTATCCCATAAATGCAATTAAATAAAACAAACTCAATATATTGACATTGTGATTGAGGTATCGAATTGACTTCGAAACACTATTCTGTAAGAACATACGTGTATTTGATCACACAACTGTCTACTTATAACAAAAGTAGATTTTGATCAACAATTTCAGGTGGTGAAGCTTTTGTGATATCCTATAACTGTCTCAAATGTATTACATGTGATTTTTTCCTGATGCTTATGTTCTGTGAAAACAAATCAATACTGTTTTGACCTATAATGGGACCAAAAACTGTTAATATACCTTTACACATATATTGCACTCGACCCGTCCTAGACCTATTGACGAGGATAATAGACCTATTGACGAGGATAATAAAAAAAGTCCAGACTCTATTGTGCCCATCGCGTCAGGTATACCTTGACGTGTTCGTCGGCGGACGGACTATAAACCTTAGAATTACACACACACACACGAGGATAATAAAACAAATTCTATTCATATACGAAAGATACATCTATGAGAATTTTTTATCATCACATGTTTCATTTCTTCATTTTACTTGCATACCGGACAAGGATATCCGTCATTTTACCGGGGCCAGATATTTCCATCTCACCCTAGGGTCGAGATAAAATTCACGCGCGTTAACATCCGGTATGCAGGAAAACATGCAAAACGTTAGTAGCTGGCGGCGTCAACGCACAACATTTCTCTAATATGCAAGAAAAAGAATCTATCAAGGGTATTCGGTTCAGATAGGGAATACCAACCCTCGGTATAAGTGTTTTAATCGGAACCGCGCCAGAGCCTCGGTACCGATAAAAACACTTATACCTCGGGTTGGAATTCCCTATCTTCACCGGATACCCATGCAAGATTCTTATAATCTTATATGTTATATATCTGAAACGTACGATTAAAAAGTATTTGGTTTCTTTTTTGTAAATCAAGAAATCTACGCCAGACCATTCCTTAACAAAATTAGCCAATTGGCAGCATTAATAGGCGGCATAACTAAACGACAGAGGTGATCATGTATATATGATATGAGGTAAAAATAAACAGATAATAACCCACCAAGAATGTACTCATTGACCTTTCAGAAGCCAAAGCCTTAACACAGTGCACGTTGTAAGGAATTGAATACGTCAACAGGATTTAGGTAGCCGTATCCAAAAGGAAAGGAAAGGGCAGTGGTGAAAAGTCGATGTGTCAACCACTAAATATGCAAAGCGTTTCATAATAATTCATTTTGATGAATTTCTCAGCAGTTCTTTATAAAAAAATGTATTAAGCCTTTATGATTACGTATTCATCTCGCCACTACTACTACTACTACTACTACTACTACTACTACTACTACTGTATAAAATAACAAATTAACTACAACTACTACTACTACTACTACTACTACTACTACTGTATAAAATAACAAATTAACTACAGCTACTACTACTACTACTACTACTACTACTACTGTATAAAATAACAAATTAACTACAACTACTACTACTACTACTACTACTACTACTACTGTATAAAATAACAAATTAACTACAACTACTACTACTACTACTACTACTACTACTACTACTACTGTATAAAATAACAAATTAACTACAACTACTACTACTACTACTAATACTACTACTACTGTATAAAATAACAAATTAACTACAACTACTACTACTACTACTACTACTACTACTACTACTGTATAAAATAACAAATTAACTACAACTACTACTACTACTACTACTACTACTACTGTATAAAATAACAAATTAACTACAACTACTACTACTACTACTACTACTACTACTACTGTATAAAATAACAAATAAACTACAACTACTACTACTACTACTACTACTACTACTGTATAAAATAACAAATAAACTACTACTACTACTACTACTACTACTACTACTACTGACTATTTTATGGCAGTAACACAATTTCTATATACTCATTTCGGCAATCCCATTGCGGCCCTCTTTATATAACAGAGACAGAGTTTTTCTCATTTGCCTTGATGCTAGCGTACATTAACAAAGAATGGGTATACATTCAGTCCCAGGAGTCGAGACTGGCAATATCGCAACAATAAATCTATATCGCAGTATCGATAATGTGCAAATAAACAGCTTTTTCCAGTGAAAATGGTGCAAATAGCAGAATAATGACACAAATCATCAAATGAGAAACAAGTAAACTTGCACCACAAGATTACTGAAATTCCCAATTTTATAAATAAAATTCTAATACACCCGCACTATATAGCCTAGTTTAAAATATCTCGTTATATTGAACGATATATCACTGTAATTTTTGCAACGTTAGAAGAATAAGCATTGCGCATTGCGCATTCCGCATTGTAACGTATGCAACGTTAGGAGAGCAAGCAAAGCAATGCGAAAGATTTCAGATGTGTGCGTTATTTTAAAATTTTAGGGGTATTAGAATAGAAATAGAACATCGTTTACGGTGAATTATCTATAATATATCACGGTTTGTCGTTCAATTGTAAACAATAATTTCACGAGCCCGAAAATCATTGTTTACAATTGAACTCCAAACCGTGATATATTAAACGATAATTCACAGTAAACGATGTTCTATTTCTTAAATAAATAAATATAAACATGCCAATACAGATCTATATAAGAGAGCAATGTATAAAAAAGGAACGATGTTGAACAAGTGTAAATTGGTTGGCCTGGACTTATTTATTATGAAAGACTGTCTACACTAGGTTTTGTAAAACAAGTTAATCAATACTGAAAAAAAAAGCGACATATATCTGGGAACAGAACTATTAAGCAATAAAACAACAATATAACAAATCGACTGAGAAATAAAACATTAACATCTAAAGTCTTTAAACATTGTTTCATAAGCAAACCATGGTAAATTTGAAGAAATGAAGTAATCAATACAGGCTTGAAATACTTTTTAATATAGCTACAAATTGTTATCCTAAACATTAAAAAGGAAATAGTTGTTAAAAACGAATGTGTTGTTTTGCTCCTTTTTTCCTCTCGCATTATTATTCAAAAGTGATGTATTTTGTATTCCTTAAGTTTTCACGGGTCACAATCCTAGTTTTACAGTTTACTGTTGAGGTACACCAGATCACTAGTGTCGCTGTTTAAAAGTAGATATTCAATTCTAACAGAAAATGTAGCCTTCAAGACCACAGTCAACCAAAAACACACACAGAAACAAACAATAATTACAAAGATGAATATAAGTCAAGATATGACATCACAAACATAAAAGGGTTGCCAATAGAGCTACCGCATTGGAACGATCAGTGGTAAAAAAGGCTGCTAGGGGTTAAACCAGGTTCTAGGGTACACCAAACCTCACTGTTACGCTATTGTTAAAGTCACTCACAGAAATAGTACGATCTGTGTTACACATTTACAAACTGACTTGTTTCCTTTGTGCTCTCTATTCAATAAATTGAAGTTTCTTTTTCTTTTGAACAATACAAAACACATTCTGTAGCTATTTTTCTAAAACTAGAGGCGTTACGCTTTTGTTGAGAGACTACAGCGGTGAAAAACTTTCCTTGAGCGTGGGAACGCTTTACTGCAGCTTGGGAGCGCTTAACTACAGCAAGGGAACGCTCTAGTAAAGCGTTTGAGGACAATCTTATATTGCGAATGGGGACGCTTAGGTAAAGTGAGCAAATACTTTTCTAAAACATGGGATACTTTAAATTACACTTTCTACATGCTCGGTGTGTCCATTTTCTGTTGAAATAAACTTAATAGTTGTATGCCATGGGCGTAGGACAGATTCAAGTACTGGGTGCGGGGTGGGTGCGGGGTGGGGCAAACATTTTCACAACATTTTTAACAAGCAAAAAAAAAAGGTTTTCCACGCTCAATTACATCAAAAACATACAACATTATATAGGGAAAAAAGTACTTTTTGAGGGCTGACCATTTTTTTCTTCAAATTAGTTGGGTGGGTGTGGGTGAGGGTTACAAAGCATACTCTGCCCCCACCCCACTCTAAACAATGGGGCAGCGGGCCCTCTGTCCCCCGGCTTCTACGCCTATGTATGCAGCTTCCTATCCTAATGCTATAAAAACTGATATTAATGACGTATACACGGCTTCGAATAAAACTGCAGCTGATCTCTGAATAATGGAATATGCCATGAAGCGGTGAAAATGGTGGTAGTTTATCGAAACTTTTTAATCCAAATGTCTTAAAGAATTTACAATATCAAATGTATGTTTATGCTATCTCATATTGACATGAATGAGAATTCGTACTGTTTAGGCATGTATGTGTATGTCGTAAATTAAAGATGTTTTACAGAAAATTGAGAGTTATGACTGTATCGAAAACATATTGTATTCCATTGTATTTTATCATCCTGCGATTTTAGTAATTTGAATATCTTCTCTAATGATTAAAGTTATGGGAAATTCGTGAACTGCACTTGGTGCAAAGACGTGTGTATCGTTCATCCATGTAGTGATACTACTTCGGAAGATTAATTTATTTCGGCGTTGGTAATATTTTGCAAGGGGTTGCTAAACGTCTCCTTCGCAAGCAAGCAACGGAAAAGTAGGAACATTCTTGCACTTAAGAAAATAGAACGGTGTTATTCGGTTCAGAACAGTGTTATTCGGTTCTAATTTATCTTTTCAAATGTGCAAATGTTTTGTTGTTGTTTTTTTGTTCCAGGTGTCAAGAATGGGACAAGTTAATGATTTCATACAGGTTTGGATATACCTTAATGATTTTGAGCCCATAACTGAGAAGCTAATAATGGGTAATTGTAAAATGTAAGTGAAATGGATGATTTCAGCATAAAACTATGGACATTTTAAAACAGGTTGTTTTTGCTGGATATTTCGAGAAACAGACGTTATATTTCACAAAGATACATTCTAAAGAAAATTCAGGAAAGCGTACAGTGGTCCAGAGAGGTTCTGCAGCATATGCAACACAGTACCAAAACACTGGTGTAGTAAGAGCCGAGCAGGAAATGTAGCATCCAAGGACCACCGTCAACCAAAACACTGGTGTAGTAAGAGCCGAGCAGGAAATGTAACATTGAAGGACCACCGTCAACGAAAACAATGGTGTAGTAAGAGCCGAGCAGGAAATGTAGCATCCAAAGACCACCGTCAACCAAAACACTGGTGTAGTAAGAGCCGAGCAGGAAATGTAACATCCAAGGACCACCGTCAACCAAAACAATGGTGTAGTAAGAGCCGAGCAGGAAATGTAACATCCAAGGACCACCGTCAACCAAAACACTGGTGTAGTAAGAGCCGAGCAGGAAATGTAACATTCAAGGACCACCGTCAACCAAAACACTGGTGTAGTAAGAGCCGAGCAGGAAATGTAACATTCAAGGACCACCGTCAACCAAAACACTGGTGTAGTAAGAGCCGAGCAGGAAATGTAGCATCCAAGGACCACCGTCAACCAAAACAATGGATTAGTAAGAGCCGAGCAGGAAATGTAGCATTCAAGGACCACCGTCAACCAAAACAATGGTGTAGTAAGAGCCGAGCAGGAAATGTAGCATCCAAAGACCACCGTCAACCAAAACACTGGTGTAGTAAGAGCCGAGCAGGAAATGTAACATCCAAGGACCACCGTCAACCAAAACAATGGTGTAGTAAGAGCCGAGCAGGAAATGTAACATCCAAGGACCACCGTCAACCAAAACACTGGTGTAGTAAGAGCCGAGCAGGAAATGTAACATTCAAGGACCACCGTCAACCAAAACACTGGTGTAGTAAGAGCCGAGCAGGAAATGTAGCATCCAAGGACCACCGTCAACCAAAACAATGGATTAGTAAGAGCCGAGCAGGAAATGTAACATTCAAGGACCACCGTCAACCAAAACACTGGTGTAGTAAGAGCCGAGCAGGAAATGTAACATTCAAGGACCACCGTCAACCAAAACACTGGTGTAGTAAGAGCCGAGCAGGAAATGTAGCATTCAAGGACCACCGTCAACCAAAACAATGGTGTAGTAAGAGCCGAGCAGGAAATGTAGCATCCAAGGCACACCGTCAACCAAAACAATGGTGTAGTAAGAGCCGAGCAGGAAATGTAGCATCCAAGGACCACCGTCAACCAAAACACTGGTGTAGTAAGAGCCGAGCAGGAAATGTAGCATCCAAGGCACACCGTCAACCAAAACACTGGTGTAGTAAGAGCCGAGCAGGAAATGTAGCATTCAAGGACCACCGTCAACCAAAACACTGGTGTAGTAAGAGCCGAGCAGGAAATGTAGCATCCAAGGACCACCGTCAACCAAAACACTGGTGTAGTAAGAGCCGAGCAGGAAATGTAGCATTCAAGGACCACCGTCAACCAAAACAATGGTGTAGTAAGAGCCGAGCAGGAAATGTAACATTCAAGGACCACCGTCAACCAAAACACTGGTGTAGTAAGAGCCGAGCAGGAAATGTAGCATTCAAGGACCACCGTCAACCAAAACAATGGTGTAGTAAGAGCCGAGCAGGAAATGTAGCATCCAAGGACCACCGTCAACCAAAACAATGGTGTAGTAAGAGCCGAGCAGGAAATGTAGCATTCAAGGACCACCGTCAACCAAAACACTGGTGTAGTAAGAGCCGAGCAGGAAATGTAGCATTCAAGGACCACCGTCAACCAAAACACTGGTGTAGTAAGAGCCGAGCAGGATATGAAACATTCAAGGACCACCGTCAACCAAAACACTGGTGTAGTAAGAGCCGAGCAGGAAATGTAGCATCCAAGGACCACCGTCAACCAAAACAATGGTGTAGTTAGAGCCGAGCAGGAAATGTAGCATCCAAGGACCACCGTCAACCAAAACAATGGTGTAGTAAGAGCCGAGCAGGAAATGTAGCATCCAAGGACCACCGTCAACCAAAACACTGGTGTAGTAAGAGCCGAGCAGGAAATGTAGCATCCAAGGACCACCGTCAACCAAAACACTGGTGTAGTAAGAGCCGAGCAGGAAATGTAACATTGAAGGACCACCGTCAACCAAAACACTGGTGTAGTAAGAGCCGAGCAGGAAATGTAGCATCCAAGGACCACCGTCAACCAAAACACTGGTGTAGTAAGAGCCGAGCAGGAAATGTAACATCGAAGGACCACCGTCAACCAAAACACTGGTGTAGTAAGAGCCGAGCAGGAAATGTAGCATCCAAGGACCACCGTCAACCAAAACACTGGTGTAGTAAGAGCCGAGCAGGAAATGTAACATTCAAGGACCACCGTCAACCAAAACACTGGTGTAGTAAGAGCCGAGCAGGAAATGTAACATTCAAGGACCACCGTCAACCAAAACACTGGTGTAGTAAGAGCCGAGCAGGAAATGTAACATTCAAGGACCACCGTCAACCAAAACACTGGTGTAGTAAGAGCCGAGCAGGAAATGTAGCATTCAAGGACCACCGTCAACCAAAACAATGGTGTAGTAAGAGCCGAGCAGGAAATGTAACATTTAAGGACAACCGTCAACCAAAACACTGGTGTAGTAAGAGCCGAGCAGGAAATGTAACATTCAAGGACCACCGTCAACCAAAACACTGGTGTAGTAAGAGCCGAGCAGGAAATGTAGCATCCAAGGACCACCGTCAACCAAAACACTGGTGTAGTAAGAGCCGAGCAGGAAATGTAGCATCCAAGGACCACCGTCAACCAAAACACTGGTGTAGTAAGAGCCGAGCAGGAAATGTAACATTCAAGGACCACCGTCAACCAAAACACTGGTGTAGTAAGAGCCGAGCAGGAAATGTAACATTCAAGGACCACCGTCAACCAAAACACTGGTGTAGTAAGAGCCGAGCAGGAAATGTAGCATCCAAGGACCACCGTCAACCAAAACACTGGTGTAGTAAGAGCCGAGCAGGAAATGTAAGATTCAAGGACCACAGTCAACCAAAACACTGGTGTAGTAAGAGCCGAGCAGGAAATGTAACATTCAAGGACCACCGTCAACCAAAACACTGGTGTAGTAAGAGCCGAGAGCATCCAAGGACCACCGTCAACAAAAACACTGGTGTAGTAAGAGCCGAGCAGGAAATGTAATATTCAAGGACCACCGTCAACCAAAACACTGGTGTAGTAAGAGCCGAGCAGGAAATGTAACATTCAAGGACCACCGTCAACCAAAACAATGGTGTAGTAAGAGCCGAGCAGGAAATGTAGCATCCAAGGACCACCGTCAACCAAAACACTGGTGTAGTAAGAGCCGAGCAGGAAATGTAGCATCCAAGGACCACCGTCAACCAAAACAATGGTGTAGTAAGAGCCGAGCAGGAAATGTAACATTCAAGGACCACCGTCAACCAAAACACTGGTGTAGTAAGAGCCGAGCAGGAAATGTAACATTCAAGGACCACCGTCAACCAAAACACTGGTGTAGTAAGAGCCGAGCAGGAAATGTAGCATCCAAGGACCACCGTCAACCAAAACAATGGTGTAGTAAGAGCCGAGCAGGAAATGTAACATTCAAGGACCACCGTCAACCAAAACACTGGTGTAGTAAGAGCCGAGCAGGAAATGTAGCATCCAAGGACCACCGTCAACCAAAACAATGGTGTAGTAAGAGCCGAGCAGGAAATGTAACATTCAAGGACCACCGTCAACCAAAACATTGGTGTAGTAAGAGCCGAGCAGGAAATGTAGCATCCAAGGACCACCGTCAACCAAAACAATGGTGTAGTAAGAGCCGAGCAGGAAATGTAACATTCAAGGACCACCGTCAACCAAAACACTGGTGTAGTAAGAGCCGAGCAGGAAATGTAGCATTCAAGGACCACCGTTAACCAAAACACTGGTGTAGTAAGAGCCGAGCAGGAAATGTAACATTGAAGGACCACCGTCAACCAAAACACTGGTGTAGTAAGAGCCGAGCAGGAAATGTAGCATTCAAGGACCAACGTCAACCAAAACACTGGTGTAGTAAGAGCCGAGCAGGAAATGTAACATTCAAGGACCACCGTCAACCAAAACACTGGTGTAGTAAGAGCCGAGCAGGAAATGTAGCATCCAAGGACCACCGTCAACCAAAACAATGGTGTAGTAAGAGCCGAGCAGGAAATGTAACATTCAAGGACCACCGTCAACCAAAACACTGGTGTAGTAAGAGCCGAGCAGGAAATGTAGCATCCAAGGACCACCGTCAACCAAAACAATGGTGTAGTAAGAGCCGAGCAGGAAATGTAACATTCAAGGACCACCGTCAACCAAAACACTGGTGTAGTAAGAGCCGAGCAGGAAATGTAGCATCCAAGGACCACCGTCAACCAAAACAATGGTGCAGTAAGAGCCGAGCAGGAAATGTAACATTCAAGGACCACCGTCAACCAAAACACTGGTGTAGTAAGAGCCGAGCAGGAAATGTAGCATCCAAGGACCACCGTCAACCAAAACACTGGTGTAGTAAGAGCCGAGCAGGAAATGTAACATTGAAGGACCACCGTCAACCAAAACACTGGTGTAGTAAGAGCCGAGCAGGAAATGTAGCATTCAAGGACCAACGTCAACCAAAACACTGGTGTAGTAAGAGCCGAGCAGGAAATGTAACATTCAAGGACCACCGTCAACCAAAACACTGGTGTAGTAAGAGCCGAGCAGGAAATGTAGCATCCAAGGACCACCGTCAACCAAAACAGTGGTGTAGTAAGAGCCGAGCAGGAACTGTAACATTCAAGGACCACCGTCAACCAAAACATGTATAGAAACAAACACTAAATACAAAGATGACTAAAAAGCACTATGTTTCATTACAAACATAAAAGGGTTTATAATGGAGCTATACCGCCTCGAAACGATCAGTGGCTATACTACTACTACTACTACTACTACTACTACTACTACTACCGATACTACTACTACTACTACTACTACTACTACTGCCACTACCACTGCTACTACTACTACTATTACTGCTACTACAACTTCTACTACTACTACGACTACTGCTACTACTACTACTACTACTACTACTACTACTTCTACTACTACTGCTGCTGCTACTACTACTACTTCTACTTCTACTATATTACTACTACTACTACTGCTTCTACTACGGCTACTATTGCTACTGCTACTACTACTACTATTACTACTGCAACTACTACCGCTACTATTACTACTATTACGACGACGACGGCTACCACTACTACTACTACTACTACTACTGATACTACTACTAATACTACTGCTGCTACTGCTACTACT